>JAYJMB010020875.1:0-41659 GCA_036873735.1 Pouteria campechiana | reverse complement strand
AGTGAGTGACACTGGTGCTCAGTGAGGACACTGAGGTCCTTGAGGGGTGGATGGCGTGAGTGGCATCCCACATTGCCAGGGTGAGGGAGGGAGTCCTGGGCTATATTGTGGGGCTTGGTTGTGTAAGGTGCATCCCGTTTTGGGCGAGAGTGCGTGACGGGCCCGTTTGTTCGGGACAAAACCGTGAGGATGGGGAGTGGCTGTGAGTGGGCGCCCTATGCCAAAGTGGACAATAGTGCACCTGGAGCCCGGGTTATTACACATCCTGATTGGATTAGGCATTTGAAGGATATAATCAGGATTTTCATCAACAATTTTCTTTTTGGAGGGAGGTGGATGATTTACTGGAGTAGCATCGGTCCACTCAAGTGGAATTTCTTCAATTCTTTTAGGAATTATTATTCCTCTTCTGACAATTCTAACACTAAATCTATGGGATCTTTGAATGGTGATGGAATATAAGTAAGAAACAGTTGGGTGCCCACCTATAATTTTCTGTTGTTGGAGCTGATGGTGGTGGTGATGCCAATGGAGTAGAAGATGGTGATGATGGAGAAGTTGATGGTGGTTGTAGAATGTATGGAATGATAGAATTTATATCAGTAGGTTGACTCATGGACTAAGCAACCTTTTGAATTAAAGAGGGTGATGATGGATGAGGAGGTGAAGGAGAAGACTCCACTGTTATTGGTGAGGTTGGTCTGGGTGGAGAGAAATGATGTGGAGGGGATGGAAAGTGAGTTTGAGAATGAGTTAGAGGTGGAGTGAAATGAGGTTGACCTATGAGTGATTCTGCTAGAGCTTGTAAAGAATCAAGTTTCTGTTCAATTCCATTAGCTCTAAGAATCATTGAAGACATAGTAGTGGAATGGTTACATTTCATTTCAATCATTTGAAGAAGCAAGCTTTGAGTAAAATGTTCTATCATAGTTATTTTGTTTTCTAGCTACTTTGTGAGAATCGGTGGAGTGGGAATTGAAGAACTGGATGGTTGATCAGTATGAGATGGTCTGATGGGTGAGTGGGATCTGATGAGGGTGTGAGGTGATACTTCTGCTGCTACTGTATCTCTATGTGCACTATCTCTCAAAATTTCTTGCACAATATCTTCGATATCAACTCTTTATTCCTCTCTTGGAACATCTTCTATTCTCTCAGCTTCTCTTGGTTCTTCTCTATTGGAGAACTTTTCCATTCTTCCTATTAGTGAACTGATGAACTCTTGTCTTTCCGTTCTTTCTTCTTCTTCTTCATGAAAGAGGGTTTTTTGTCTTGGCTCAGTAGCCTGTTCTATAGCATCTCTTCTCTCTGGACTTTCATCAAGTCTGGATCCTTCTAACTGAGTTGCTCTTCTTGGTCTTTTAGTGATCCAACCTTGTGTAGTATGCTAAAAACCCATCCTTTTTAAAGCTTGCTCATTCAATTTGTTAGTGTTTCTTGGAAGCTCTTCTTCTTCATTAGAGAGTTTTACTCTTGCTTCCTTGATCAACTTGGTCAGAGCCATACCATAAGGCAAAGGGAACCTTGTGGTGCGATGAAGTGGATATGATCTATTGTTAGTCTGGCCAAATTCAACTTTCTTCTATTCTTTAATGCCCACATGATTTTGGCATCCTTTTCAGATATATCCCCTGCTGCTTCTCTTCTTGGGTACACATTTTTCATAACAATGAGGTATGCTAGCCTGAGGTTTGCATTCAAGTGACTAGCATGCAAATAATTTTCTTTCTTATCTATCTCAGTTTCAGCTAAGTTTAAAAATATCATTGCCCTTGAAGGCCATATAATCTCCTCTTCTTCTTCAGGGAGATTGGAACAATTCTATAAACTTTCTTGAAATAGTGCTATTTTTTTGTCTCCAATCCATGATCTTTCTATTCTGGTGTTGAGATTACAGATTAAAGTCATCACCAGTGTTGGATATAAGCTATCTCTGTAATTGACATAGGTATCCCAGCCTTGATATTTCAACTATTTTGATACTTCAAATTGCATTGCAAATGCTCTAAAAATGAAAATCTTCCCTTTGATTATTCTTCTCTCCTCATATTTTTCTGAGAACCTAGAATAATTAGATAAGCTATTTTGGAAGATTACCTCTAGAGTATCAAATTCTTGCCTTACTTTCCTGGTTGTCCTCTGTGGTAGAGAGTTTTCCCTTTCCTTTCTCTTGCTTTCTGCACCTTTTATTTTTGCCATTTCTATAGAGGCTCTAGGTTTTTGGAAAAAAAATTTTTCTAGAGAAGGCAAGAAGGTGGAATGAGTAAAATGAGAATGAGATTTGAAAGAAGCAGGAAGATGGACCGTCTTCTCTAAAGGAGGGATTTCCGGGGTTTGGAGAAGAGGGTTTAAGTTTTTCGGAGAGGTTTTAATGATTTCTCTGCTTTAGATTTATTTTAAAAATTTTTTAAAACACTAATGTGTTTTGCTTCAGACATTCTGAAAGGGCCTTTCAAAGAAGATTGATTTTGAATTTCGAATATGAAGATCTCCAAAATACTAATGATACAGATTCCAAAAGAGATCCTTTGGATAAAAATGTTTGATCTAAGGTTTTGGATATTCCAAAGTGTTGCTTTGGAGAAGTTTGCTATTCTTTGAATACTTTAGTTTGGGCCTTCAGAGACTTTCAATGAGGTTTCAGAGATTTTTATTTAAGGCTTCGAAAATTCTAAAGTACAAAACCTAACTTAACTCCGAACCTTGTAATCTGGATTATGGTTTTTTATGTTCTAATTAACTATTCTTTTCACCCGCTAAACATTATCATTACCAAGGTAGATGAATGAATATGCATTTATATACTTTTTATTTTATGTTTTATATAGATAGAAGCTTAACTAAAATTTCAGAGATCAAACATGGCATCTTCAAGAACAACTACCTGCTACTACATGTTCAGCTTCAACAGTTATAATGCAACTGATGTTTGTTTCTTAGAAAACCATGAAATGATCATGCTTCCTAAAAATTAACAAGATCTTGAGGTACTCTTTCTATCTACTTTATATTCAGCAAAATTTGCATCTAAGTAACCTATTAAATTAAAATCTAAACATTTTGGATACCATAATCCAAGATTAGGTGTATCTAAAAGATATCTAAATATTCTTTTTACAGCAATATGATGTGACTCTTTTGGTTCTAATTAGAATCTATCACACATGCATACACTAAATATTAAAGGTCTACTAGCAGTTAAATATAGCAGAGATCCTATCATGCTTCTGTAAAGTTTTTGACAAATAGACTTACCTCTTTCATCTTTGTCCATTTTTATTAAAGTGCTCATTGGTGTCCCATACATTTTTCCATCTTTAATGTTGAATTTCTTTAGAAGTTCTTTTGTATATTTGTCTTGGTGAATGAAAATTCCTTCTTTCATCTACTTAATTTGCAGTCCCAAGAAGAAGTTGAGTTCACCCATCAAGCTCATTTCAAATTCTCCCTGCGTTATTTTAGAAAATTTCTTGTAAAAATTTTCATTAGTTGCACCAAATACTATATCATCAACATATATTTGAACTATAAGAATATCCCTTGTTGTATGCTTAATGAAGAGAGTAGTATCAACTTTGCCTCTTAAAAAGCCTTTTTTAATGAGAAATTTGCTTAGCCTTTCTACCAGGCTCTAGGATCCTGTTTTAAACCATAGAGGGCTTTCTTGAGTTTGAATACATGTTCTGGGTTATGAGGATCTTCAAACCTAGGTGATTGTTCTAACATAGACCTCTTCATAATAAATCCATTCAGAAATGCACTCTTGACATCCATCTGATATAACTTGATATTCATAAAGGATGTAAATGCAAGAAGAATTCTAATGGCTTCAATCCTTGTAACAGGAGCATATGATTCTTCAAAATCAATGCCTTCCTTCTGACAGTACCCTTTTGCTACTAATCTTACTTTATTTCTTACTATAATTCCAAATTCATCTAATTTGTTTCTAAAGACCTATTTAGTTCCTATAATAGATTGATGAGTTGGTCCTGGAGCAATAGTCCACACATTATTCCTTTTGAATTAGTCTAATTCTTCTTGCATAGCTGAAATCTAGTTTTCATCTTCTAAAGCTTATTCTATGCAAGTTGGTTCTATTTGTGAAATAAAAGCAAAATTGCCACATACTTAGTGATATGAAGATCTGGTTCTAACTTTATCATATACATCACTAATTATCTGACTTTTAGGGTTATCATGCATAAATCTCCAATATTTGGGAAAAATATCATTACCTTCGTTATTTACCTTAGTGAAGGATGGTTCATTTTCTATTTCTTCTTCATTTATCTGTGTTTCTAATTGAGAAAGTTCTCCTTCCTTGTCTTGTATTTTCATTTTCTCAACTGAGGTTGTTAGTTCACCTGTCTCATCATCAAAATCACTTGACCTTATAGAGGAGTTAGTATTTTCATCAAATTTTACATGAATAGATTCCTCTGTAGTCTTAGTTTTCAGATTATAAACTCTAAATGCTTTACTAACAATAGAATAACTGAGGAAGATGCCTTCATTAGATTTTTTTTTAAAATTTCCCTCAATTTTCTTTACAATTTTTGAGAATTAAGCATTTACACCCAAAAGCATGAAAATATGATATATTTGGTTTCTTGCAATATTATAATTCAAATGAAGTTTTATTGAGTATTGATCTAGCAAAGACTCTATGAATAATATAACATGCTGTGATCATTGCTTCAGCCCAAAAATATTATGGGTGACTATATTCACTCAACATTGTCCTTCCCATGTCTTGCAAGAATTTATTTTTCTTTTCAGCTACTCAATTTTGTTGGGGTGTTCTTGGTGTAGAGAAAGTTTGAAGAATTCCATTATTTTCACAGAAATCAATGAATTTATGGTTTTCAAATTCTCTACCATGATCACTCCTTATAGCTACTATATGAGAGTTTTGTTCATTCTGTACATGTTTTGAAAATACCTCAAAGAATAAAAAAGCTTCATCTTTGGATGCTAGAATCATTACCTAGGAAAATCTACTAAAGTCATCTACAATGACATATGCATCATGTTTTTCTCTAAGGCTTCTTGTTTTTGTTGGACCAACTAAATCCATATGTAGCAATTGAAGAGGTTTAGTTGTGTATTCTTCTTTCTTTGATTTGAATGATTCTTTTACTTGCTTGCCTTTCATGCAAGTATCACACAACTTATTGTCAAATTTGAGTTTTTGTAAGCCAACAACTAGATCTTTATCATATAATCTTTCAATCAGATTCTTGTTGGCATGTCCTAGTCTTCTGTGCCATAACATAGGTTCATTTTCATTTACAACAAGACATTTGACTTGAATATCACATAAGTTCACCAAATACACATTTTCATGTCTCTTTACAAGTACTATAACTGAATTTGTATTATCTAAAATAGAACAAGTATGAGATTCAAACACAACTTTGTAAGCATTGTCACCAAATTGACTTACACTCAAAAGGTTGTATTTCAATACTTCTGCTAATAAAACATTTGAAATTATAATAGAGGGAGTTTGGCTAATTTTACCAATTCCAACTACTCTACCTTTTTCATTATCCCCAAAGGTAACTGTTCCTTCATTCTTAGCTTTAAGTTCTGTGAACAGCTAGCTCCCTTTCTCTTGTCATGTGTCTTGGGCAATCACTATCAATGTACCATTTGCTATTCTTTGTGGCTCTCAAACACACTTGCAGTAATAAATTTAAGTTGTAACTTTTGGTACCCATTTGGGAATGGATCTAGGTGGGTTAGTAGCAGAGTATTTTGGCATCCATTATTTTTTAGGTTCTACTAAACTGTTTTCTGGATATCTAGTTGCATTTACAACTTTAGCAACTATCTTAGGAATCCAAATCATATTCTGTTTGGGTTCTAATTTTCTTTATGATTTTTTTTCTCCAGTTTCCTATATCTTTCTTTGTTTTAAGTTTGAACAAGGTAGTAGTTAAGGTTCTTCTAAGAGCATATTTTTTGCTTTAATTTGCTCAAGTTTTATATTAATATTTTTATTAGTTTTGAGCAATGTGTTTTCTTGTTTTAATTTGGAGCATTCATTTATTATTCTTTCAAGATCTCCCTTAGTTTCTTTGTAATTAGATTTTAATGTTTTCAAATCTGAATACAATTCTTCTAATAATTCCTTAATATCAGAAATTTCAGGTTTTGAGTTTACTTCATCGTTGTGAATCCCCATGAAGCTTATTCTCGTATGATTTTCTTCTTGATCCTTTTCTTTGGAGTTGAGTGAGCTGAATTGAGCTTCATTTTCTTCTTCTTCTTCACTCGAGATTTCCTGCATCATGTTTTCCAGGATTTCCCATGTAGCCATGGCTTTCTTCTTCTTTCCAAATTTCCTATTGTTAGAGACATTCTTTTTGTCAAAGTAAGAATTATACCTTTTCTTCTTGTCTCCTTGCTTTTTGTCTGGTTCTAGGCAGTCAAACTTCATATGCCCAGGCTTGTTGTAGTTGTAACAGATTGGAACTTCCTTTTTCTTATCTTTGTTTTTGAAGTTTTTGAGTTGTTTCCAAATCTTCTCTTTTTGAACATGTTTTTGAACCTTCTTGTTATCATTGCTATATCCTCATCATCTTCAAAGGTTGAGGCATCTTCTAAAGATTCTTCATTTTCTGATTTTGCTTGTAAGGTTATTATTTTCTTGCCTTTGACTTCATCTGGTGCTTTCTACTTCATTAGTACTTCATGGGTCATGAGTGAACCCATGATTTCTTCTACTGTCACCTTTGTTAGATCCTTTGCCTCTTATATGGTAGTCATTTTAGGCATCTAGTGTCTAGGTAGAGATCTCAGAATTTTCTTTACCAACTTGGTCTCTTCATATTTTTCTCCCAAGCTCTTTAAGTTGTTGATAATTTTTTGAAATCTTCTAAACATTTCAAAAATGCTTTCTAAATCCTTCATGGAGAAGGCTTCATATTCTTGCACTAGAATATTTATTTTAGTCTCCTTTACCTAGTTTGTACCTTCATGTGCTACCTTAAGTTTATCCCAGATTTCTTTAGCAAAATCACATGCAGAAATCTCTTCAAACTCAAAGGAGGTCAAAGCATAACAGAGGCAATTTTTTGCCTTAGCATCATGTTCTACTATTTGTATATCCTTTGCAGTGTATTTGTCTTTAGTGTTGGTAACATTCTTTCCATCTTTTACTATAAGCCACAATTGGTAATCTGTGGTAATCAAGAAATTTTGCATTCTCATTTTCCAATACTCGTAATTGGTTCCATCAAATTCAAGGGATCTAGAAGTAGATTGTCCTTCAGTAGATGTAATGTGGAACATACCGACCATTTTGAATATCTTTACAAGTTAATATATTAGTAATAAAAATTTAAGCAATTGTACCTCAAGAGGGGGGGTGAATTGAACTTTTAAAACTTTTGGCTCAAATCAAATGATTATGTTTCTCCAAGAATAAATAAAATAGATTGCAAAATCAAAAGCACAAGATTTTTATAGTGGTTTGGCCCTTCCTAGGTTCCTACTCCACTTCTCTGAGTTAGTCTTCTTTATTGAGCTCAGATTCCACTAATACCTTAATCAACTTGATCAAACACATTTTGGTTTTACAACAAGGTCACCAACTAACTTATAGGTTTTCCAAGCTAACAAGAAACTTACACAACCTATTGGTTTTCCAAAGCTCACTAACAAACTTACACCCTTTCAGCAAGTTTCCTACTTTCTTATCTTAATACATAAACACCAAGCACTCTGCTAGTGTTACTAAACACTAAAAGAAGTATATAGATAAATGCCTCTTAACTAGGTAGACTTGTATACAAATTTAGAATTCTAAGTAAAAGAATAAGCACTAAGAGTAAAAGATTCAAACTTCTTGATCAAGTAAAGATTTGAACTTGGAGAGCTCTGATTGAGTTGTATTCATTGGAGTTGAACTTTGAAGGAAGGTTTTGAATGCTCTTCATGTGATCAGCAAAGTTTGAATGATATTCAATTGGGTGGTTTTTTTCTTCTGCTTCTGAATCTCTCTTTTATAGGTTGAGAGAGATTTTTCCATTGCTAATCTTGGCAGACATTCAAACATTTGAAAATGTTTTTCTTTACTTTATCTTTTGTTTAACGTCTGACTTTGTTATATTCTGGTTTCGGTCTACTACTACTATCGCTAACTTTTCCAAACATTCACTTTTTGTGTTAGGTGTTCTGAAGAGACGAGTGAATAGTTGGTGTCTTGACTGATTTTGGATTATTTGAATTGTTTTCTTTAGATTTCCAGAAGTAATTTTAATCTTACTCTGTTGCAATATTCATTTGCAAATAGAATTTCAGATTTTTTGAACTTATAATGTCTTCGGAAAAGTGATCCAAAGCCTGTTCAAACATCTTTGAAGCATGACTTAACATCTCCAAAGCTTGGTTAACATCTCCGAAGATTGTTTGAATCTTTTCCAAAACTTGGTTTCAAGTTCTCCAAAGCATGTCTGTTTACTCCGAAGCATAGCTGATTATCTCCGAAGCTCGTCTTATAGTTTCCGAAGTGTCTTATATCTTGTTCAAAACATCCAAGATTTCTTCAAAGCTTTTCAACTCTCTGCAAAGCATGCTGCAACTTGTCTGAACCTTCTTTGTGCTTTTTTCAAAGCATTCTTGATAATTTCTAAAGCTCTCTTGATTATTTCTGAAAGGCGCTTGACTTGTCTGAAGCAATCTTGATTATCTCTGAAGCACACTATAAGATCTCCAAAGCTTTGAAAAAGACTCCAAAGTATACTTTAATATTTTCCGAAGTGTGCTTGAACATTTTCGAAGCTTACTATTTTTATTCATAGGCTTGTCCAAAGCTTGCTATTTGTCTCTGAAGTTTCTCTGCATTCTTTCTGAAGTGATCTGCAACCACTCCGAAGTTGCATTGTGACTTGTCCGAAGCTTGTTGAGACATCTCTGAAGATTGTTAAGTTATCTCCAAAGTCCATTGAGACAATTCCAAAGCTTCTCTATAACGTTCTTTGAGCCATGCTACGTCGATTCCAAAGCTTCAACCATTTTTTTGAAGTTCGTTGAGGAATTTTCTGAAGCAATGCAATCTGCTCTGAAACATGTCATACCTACTCGAAGGTGTTCCAATTTTCTCCGAAATGATTGGTGTTTACTCCGAAGCTTGTCTTCAAGTCTTTTATAAGTTATGTTTTTTTGAATTAAGCATACGTGATGTTTATATGCTTAATTATGAAAGAGCATTTACTTTATATCTTCCTTTTGTCATCATAAAGATTATTCTCAAGTTGAATGATTTAAACTTTCTGCAACATTTTGAAAATAAGATGTTAGTACCTTAATATTTCACTCATGCTTTTGCTCGTCAGCAAAATATACTTGGTTAAGAATGTTCATCATCAAAATCAAGTAAGATAACATGGTTCAACATATTGTTCAAAAAAAAAATGCAAGGGGCAATGGGCGGTGCCGTCTCACAACCGCTTAAAGCCCACCCCCACGCACGCCCAAACCCACTCTTTCTCTCATTTTCACTCAAGCTCTCATCTCCCTCTCACTCTCCTTTTCCCCAAAACACCTCCTCAAAACCCTAAACCCATTCCTACACTCCAAAACTCAAAGATTCACATCTAAACTCTTCCTTTCTCCATTCCCTCTTTAGATTCAACTCTCCCATTCTACTATTTATCATCTTCCTCAAGCAATTTTTCAAGATGGGTTGACAACTTTGTGCACATCACTTGGAATCACAAGTAAGTTACTTGGATAATCTCAATCATTCTATTGGCTTTCTTGCTGATGTGCTTTGCTTTTTGGTAGTTTAAGAAGATTTGGAGTTGGGTTTTTTGTGTATGGAGCTTAGTTGAAGTTGTGCACATCAAGTGTTTGGTGAATCACTTGTGCCAAGTTGGGTGTATTGTATGTGGTAGGAGTGGGTGTGTATTAGGATTGAATTTGAGAAGATATCAAGGCATTTGTTAAGAAAATTTAATGTGCATGCTATGTTTTTGATGAAATGCCTTGGTGAAGAAAGTGACTTCATTCTCATGGTGTAAGCACATATTCTTGTTGGTGCTTATAATTCTTTCATAGTTAAGTGGAGTTGTGTGGTTTGGCTTTGAAGAAGCTTGGTAGAATTGATTCATTATGATTGCTCAAATGTGGTGTTATTACTTTCCTTCTAGCGCTGTTACCATGCCTCCAAGGAAATCTTTGTGTGCTAGTCCCTCGAGGAAGAGAAGGACAAGAAATCCTAATGACTACCTGTACCCACATTCTTTTATGAATGACTAGAAGAAATTTTCAACAATTCCATGATTAATCACGAAGGTATAAGGGAGAGAGATTTGGATACAACTTACACTAATATAGCCGACCTTATTCGAGCTCGGCATTAGATGTCCTTCACAGCTCAGCCAAAGGCAGCAGGGGTGCCACTGGTTAGAGAGTTTTATGTTAATGCCAGAGAGCAGTTCAGAGCAGACTCTAGGGAGCTGAAATTATTGGTACATGGTCAGATGGTTTCTTTTGATAAAGCTACTATTAATCAAACTTATGAGTTGGAAGAAATTGAAGAAGATGAATACTCTGCTCGGTTGGCACAAGGACTAGATTATGATGCTATTACTTCTTACCTTGCTCATTTTGGAAGTAAGTGGAAGACTATGTATGACAGGGTAATCAGTTTTCCAAGAGGGTAGTTGGAAGCAACGAGCAAGGCATAACATTATTTCATTTCAGCAAAACTGTTACCTTCCAACCATATGTCTGATGTTACAAGGGAGAGAGTTGTTCTCAACTAAGCCATTCAGACAGGGTTATCTATTGATGTGGCCAAGTTATTGAGTGCTCTATCATCTCTTTCATCACTGGGAAGCTCACTAGTGGACTGGGACACCCTTCACTCATCTGCTGGTTGTGTCTCATGGTTGGAGTTCCTACCTCTGCTCAAGAAAAACCTCAACAACCTCTACCAGTCATCAATGATGCAGTGATAGATTCATTTGAGAAGACAATGCATAGAAACACAAGGACAAGTCCATCTTCACCACCTAGCTCTCTACAACAATGATCCATAAGAGGTTCTTCTTCTAAAGAACCTTCACTTGCTAATCTCCAAACTCACCTTGTGGGTGTTCAATGTTATACAAGGCAAATGATGAAGGACAAGCATAAGATGTACAGTATATGGTAGATCACAACAATGCCCTTACTGCCATGCTTCATAGCTGCAATATATCACTTGGCGATAGCTCCATTGTCTTCCCACCTCCACCTACACTTCCTAATGTACTAGACAAAGATTTGAGTTGGGCGCAAGATGACAGCTTAGATGAGTGATCCATTTCAAGGAAGTCTTTGTTTTCCACTACTGTATTCAACATTGAAGATAATGTTTCATTTAAGTTTGGGGGTGTTTAACATTTTATTTGTATTTATGGATGTCTTTGTCTAAGTTTGGGTGTTGTTGTAGTTTATTTAGTTTGTGTGTCATGTGTTTATTTGGTTTGGCTAATTTGGAGTTGCTTATGTATTATGTTTAAATTTTTATGTTGACTTAGCTAAAGGAAATCCAAGAGCAACTGTGCTAACATGCTGAAACTGAATAGGATGGATTCTCTCTTAATGATCAGTAACATATACTGAGTTTTTGATTACCATTACATATGATTTAGTAGGAAGTATCGATGCTACCTTGTTATTTAATAATTCTTATAATAAGTCTTTCTTTTTCATGATTGATAAAAATTTCATTGAGCAAATTACGTTATGATCATGCAAAGTGTATGCTGACGAGTTGATAGTGTTATGAATTCAGTGACTTGTTTTGGTTGACACAAGCATTCTATAACTTGTTTGATTATTCCTCAAGGCAAAATCTTAGATTACATGTTTACTTGGAAGTGATTTAGGCATTTTTTTTATCAGTTTGAGCCTTTTAAGTTAACCTAGTACATTCATGTCACTAGTGTCCCCATTAAGCCTTATGAGAGAATGGCATATCCAAAGCATGTGAAAAACCACCATTCAATGTTTCTTTCTTTAGCCTCATCATCAAACCTTTTTTAGCATGAAAAATGATGGTTGGCCTATAAGAGACATATTCTATACATATGGTAGTTAGAGAGGTATGAGTGAAGCAAAAGAAATTAAGTTTGGGGGGAATTGAAAAGAAGAATGCCAAAAGAAGAAGAAAAAGGACAAAAAGCAAAGAATTATTAAGGAATTATCTTTTAAATGAGGGAACCACATCTCCATGAACTCAATAGAAAACATGTTTGGGGGTGTGGTATTAATATAGACCATAATGGGGGGATCACATCCCAATGAACTTGACAAAAAATAAGTTTGGTGATGTGATAGTAATGAAACCCATAATAATAATAATAATAAATTTAAGAGAGTGAACATTCATATGCAATTTAGTCATGATCCTTACCTTATGACTTCTTATTTCTTTTCTTTGTTAGCCAAACCCAAGGCCCGATTACAAGCTTAACAAAGACCTATTGATCCAAGTGAACAGAGTTGTACACATTAGTGGAGAGAGATCATAAAATGCAAGCTTATGGAGTATTTTGTGAAGATCATTAGAATCACTAGTTTGCACATTGTTGACTAAAAAGTAGGCATGTAGCATGAAATTGACATTATACACACAAACATTTTGACTTCATGAAAAGATTGATGAAGCATAAGTTTCATGAGATTACTTGGTAAGTGTCTTGAATAATTTTTGAATTATATGTACATGTATAATTTTCCTAGCATGTTACTGATTGTTTGAGAGAAATTATCCAAAATAATTCATGAGTTCAAATTTCTAGTTTGCTCGAGGATGAACACATAAGTAAGTTTGGGGTTATTTGATGAGTGAATTTAATAAACTTATATTTCACATGTTTAATCTTATTTATTTGCAAATCATTGTCTCTTTTAGATGAATTTAATGCTCATTTATTAGATTTATAGGTGCCTTGAAGATGGAAAAAGAAGATAAAAAGAATAGAAAAGAAGAAGCTTAAGAAGCTTAGGTTTGTAAAAGAAAAAAACTACAAAGATGGAGCAAAAAAGCAACACGGACCGAGGTAGTCAGTTGACACTAGAACTAGACACCACCACTGGGTAGCAGGCCAATGCCATCGACACCCATAGTAGAACATGGTTTGTTGATTTTCTGCAATTGCATATTTTGTGGCTTTTTAAGGAAAAACTTAGGATTTTTCAAGGTTTTTTCTCACTTCTATTTTGAGAGTTTTTCTTTGGGGGTTTAGAGCTATTTTTCGGGGAGAATTCTCATGGAGAAGAAGAAGGGATTATAAGTAAGAAAGAAGAAAAAGAGATGATGTTCTTCATTGTTATCATCCTATCTCAGGGAGTTATTTTCTTTTCTCTTATGAACTAAATCCCTTTTTCTATAGTGAAGATGTAACCCTTTTTGATACTCTTTGTTATGGATTGTTGGATACTATTAATGTTAGATGATCTTGTTTCATTCATGATGTTATTTGCAATGATTTAATTTATTTTATTACTTGATCACCAATATTGTGAGTTAGATTATTTATCAAAGCATCGTTAAGATACACACCATATGCTAAACCATGAGCTCCCTTGAATGAGAAGGATAGATGGGTAAGATACACACCATATTCTAAACCATACTATTTTGGTTCTTATATTCTTGAGCTTAATGGGTTTTCACCTCAATTATGCTACACACCATAGGTAATTGGAACAAATAAAAGCACTTGATTTAATCCCACACACCTAATGGTAATAATCTTACTTTTGAAAGAATAAACCAAAGTGAGAGATTAAGTCCAACATACCATTGGCAAAGGGGTGTCATCTACTGGTGAAATCGGATCCCTAAACCTCTTCTTCTTGTTAATCTCTCTACATTACCTTAGCTATTTATTTACTTTTATTCTATTAAGTTTCTAAAAATTATACCAAACCTTATTCCAAATTTGTTCAGTTATATACTTAGTAACTAAGATTAATTAAGTTAGTTTGCCATTGTCTATAGGATCTACCCTTGCATTGCATACTATATTGCTATACGTCCGTACACTTGCAAGGAATTATAATTTGAACCATCATTCATATATTGAATACATCAAGTTAACGCCTCTTTACTAGCCAATCATAGGCTGCAATACGACTAATCAATCACCTAATTTTTTTTATGGAAGTATTTCATTAAATATATGATCAGTTTAGGGTTTTTCAATCCAATTATCACAAGGAACCTTCTTTTCTTATAACATTAATCTTGTATCTGACATGATTAACTCTTAATAAGTTCTAAACCCTATTAATTTATGAATCAAATACCCTGTACATGAATCTCCCTTTCCAACCATGCAGACTCATCATATAACATGGTTATCATCTAGTTAAGCATGGAAACAAGCTAATTAGGCCCACTAGCTAACTCAATTAACTACTTAGACACCCAACACACAAAATCCTCTTTATTGCAACTCATGTAAGTTATGATCAAGAACCAAAAATGGGGTTTCTCATACCCCAAATCACCTCAAAAATACCACAAACAACTACATACTAATTCCCCCATATCAATTTCATTATTTCCCCTAAATTTAACAATTCACAAAACCTAGCTAGCATAAAGTATGATTTCTTATGTCCAATTACTTCATAAACACAATGATCATTCAATTGCCCATGTCCCCTCATTGCAAATACACATAAACCATGAATTCTCCATGAAATTCTACTATTCATGGATAGGATAAAACCCTAACTATGCATAAGACACAATTTAAATGAGGGAAATTCCACTTACCATGCCATTTACTATGGCTTCCACCATAAAACATACTTTCGGCCTCAAATCCTCAAAATCCATCATGGGTTGTAGTAAAAATCTATTTCCTTCTCCTTTCACCATTCAAATGGCCAAAACCCATCTCCATGTGCGTGCTTGGATGCTTATCTAGCTAAATCATCTTCTATTTTAGTAAAATATCAAGAATTTAAGCATGAATGGGGCTAGGGCAAGGGAAGGAAGAAAACGAGATGGAAAATGCAAGGAGCTGAACAAAAATGGCCTAAGAAAGTTGGTTGGCCAAATTTACCTGTCGGCCAGCACCACGCCGCCCTGCCATTTATCTAAGTTGCGCCATGACACTGGATATAGGGTCATGGCGCCGAACCCTGCTACTGCTGTTCTAATAATTTCTTCCTATTTTTCTCATATATTTATGACATGATCCACATATTAAAAACACAAAATGCATAAGATTATGCCTTAAGTAACTAGACATCAAATCATATAACTAAACACATGATTTTAAATGGCATAATTTCATGTAACATTGATGCAGTTCATGCATACTTAAATCATCTCATTTTAAAATGAATTTCTTCTCATCTCAAATCATTCCCTTTATAGTCATAATAATAATCAAGTACATAATTAACCAAAATTAACAACCTAGGTGTTATAGACCAACCTCCTTACAAAAGGTTTTGACCTCAAAACTTGACATATCATTTGATTCTTGCTATTCATTCAAGTTTGCAATTCCATTTACATCTTGCAAATTCATATCCACATGATACTTCAAGAAGTTTTCAAAGTGTCAATACAATCTAGTTTAAGCAATATAGGTTGACCTTACTCTTGATAGACATCACTTTCCAATCACCCAAACATGGGACTCGTACATTGATTTCATACCACACAATCATACACAATTCCATGGTAATTACAAGCATAGTCTTATGCTTAAGGAGGTAAATGTCCTCCCAACCTAGATTCATATGTCCTTTCACTATTAGTTCAAACATATAATTAATTTCTTATACCGCTATCATTTCTAACCACCCCAGGATGCGCACTGGTCTCTCCCTGTACTCCCAACTATAAAGCCTGCTAGACGCATAATAGCTCTACCGCTGCCCTCCATAGTGCCCTGCCTTCATTGCTCAGTTAACCAAATTAGAGACCATGCCATCATAACATCTGTGCTACCAAGGCACATCCACACCACACTGGTCTCACATTTAGTCTAGGCCATTCATGCCTTCACACCATCAGGGCATAATCACACTCCATGGGTGTTACATAACAATTCATTAGCATGCTTCATAATAATGTATAACCATAATAATACAACAACATATAACAATAATAAAGTAACATTAATGCAACATCAGTGTAATACTCATAGCACAATCGAGGCTATCTAGCCTCAACATTCAACCTATCATTCAAGTCATAATAATCTAAGTCCATCATATTCAATCTAGGCCTTCTAGACCACCACACTAACCAGGCATCTCAATACTAGACCATCTAAGCCTCCACCCTCTATGGATGTCAGGTCATACCATCTAGGTTTCCACATCATATTTGGGTTATCCAAGCATCGTAGCTAACCTCCAAGCCAATCCCAGGCCTTATCCTATATAAATGTTAGGTCTAATGGGCTATCCAGGCATCATAGCCAAGCCCAAGGCCAAACCTGACCTTTTTGTCATCGCAGGTGGTAACTAGGCCATCATAGGCCTCTTCCCCATCTCAGGCGGATCCATAACCATCTGTACAGGCCACCATTCCCACAAGTGCATCCATATCCATCCACCTCTGCCAGACATGGGCATCAAAGGTATTTCCTCCATCATGTCACACCATATTCACCTGTGAAGCTTTACCACCTTGTGAGGCTTATCCACCTTTGCTAGACATGGGCATCAGAGGCTTTAGCACCCCCTCCCAGCCTTATCCACTGCAAGGTATCACAAATACCACATTCCTCCATCTTTGTATATACATCATGTTACATCAATTCATACATGCATAAATCCACATCTCATGAAAATAAGCTTGCATTAATCAAGCAATTCAGGCTTATAGCAAAATTCATTACCAATCATACGGGGGAATAACATAGTCATTGATCATATTATTAATGAAACAACTCAATTAAGCTATGACAATAATGTCAATCCACACAATCATGGAACACATGCTAATTCATTTAAATTAACATGCTCACAAGCAAAGTTATTCGTGCGAACAATTTGTATATAATTTTAATGATAACGAAACTTATATTAAGATAAGAAACCTGTTATCCTAAATCTCTAAAAATCATATGTGTGATTATGAATTGATAAACATTAATTAACATAAACACATAATCATGAATGTTTAATTACACAAGCATGCTTTCTTCACTTTATGGTGCGCGTACCATTAATTATTCTTTACTGTATAAATTTGTTAAATTATACTAAACACCATAATTATTTAAGCTTTCACATTATGCATCTAATAGAGATGTATATTATTCATGCTTTACAATATGATTAAATCATATAAGGATTAAATACATTCTGTTAATGAATATGAAAGCTAATAATGTAGAAAGTGCAGGATCATGATCATCTACAACAAACTACCACAACTATTTGCTACATTACAAAGAATCTGAATTAATGAAGATCATGGAAGAAGAAAAAGAAAAAGAAAGCTGAAGATAAGCAAGGTTGCATTGTCTAAAAGAAGACTTCCATGAGTAAATAAAAGGGGAGAAACAAGGCATCAAAGATGTACTACAACAAGTTTGTGTTATCTGTCAACCTCAACAAGAAAATTTCAATAAATAAATGCAAAATGAGAAGTTAAAAATGAAGCCATGGTGAAGAGCATAAAGTTGTTCGAGAAACTCAAGCTATCTACATTGACCAAAGAAAACTTATCTGAGATGAAGAAGGAAGAAGAAGCTTAATCAAATAATCAGACAAAGGAAGAAAGAAGAAATTGCCGCCTAGATAATAATGCACAAAGAAGAGAAAACTTTGTTTGATCTACAAAGTTAGAAGATTAGATTAGTCTGAGGAGAAAAAGGCAATATGAATAAAGAAGGGAACTTCAGCCGAGCAAAGATAAACAAACCAATGAATGAAGAAATAAAGAAGTTGCAAGAACAAACCCCTTTTGTTGCTTGAAGTGTACAGAACAATTGAATAACTTCACCTCATCTACAGATTAAAGGTCGTCTGTCATGATAGACAAAGTATCAGCCAAAGCAGAAGATGATGTAGAAGCTGCACAGTATTCAGCCCAAGACAAAGTCATGATCATCTACAACTTACAATAGATAAATACAACATGCAAAGTATTCAGTCCAAGACAAAGCAGAGCATAGTTCATCTATCGCTTACATCAGATGAACTCCACACTTCGTCTTCTCGAGCAAGTTAAAGTAAGCTTCGTCTACCACCTTCAATAGACAATGAGGAACAAAAGAAGAATACAACACTTTGTCTATTAGAGAAAAACAAAGCGAACTTCATCTACCACCTCCAAGAGATAATGAAGAACAAAGGAAGAATATCTCACTTTGTTATTCATATTGAAGGAGAAGTTTGTCAATCGATCAACGTAACTTCATCAATGCCATCCATAGCTAATTTGTTATTTACAATAGACAAAGCAGATATAGGAAGGATAGATCAACAAACAAATCTTCTTGAGGAATTTTGGTAGAACAAAGAAGAGTTTGTCTTTCAGTCAGTTTGACTTCATCTACGCCATTCAAAGTTCATCTACTACTTACAATAGACAAATTATTCTTATGGAAGTTCAACTGATAGACAAACCTATGAAGAATTCATCTGTAACTAATGGTAGACAAATGCAGATAGAGCAAGATCATGACTTGTTAGAGGAAAACTCGATTTATGTGACTAACATACAAATGACATCTACACTCTAGTTGACATTACGTAGATTTATATCAGTCACCATTTCTGGCAATAAGTGGTGCTGCAAGGTTTTCAAAGCTATGATGAGTCAAACAAGGAACACTTGCTCATCCTCCTCTCTAAACGGCGATGTAGCAACTCGAGACAAATCAGAAAGACCTGGACTTCAATGGTAGAAAATTCAAATGGTCTTATTCATTCAATGCTTCTCTCATTTCTACATCAATGGAACCGATTTTCTCTAACGGTTAAATGTATGAAGAAGCTATTTAAGGAGAAAAGGTGAGACAATTCAAGTGGTGAAGGAAGATATTTCAAATGAGCTTAATCTTATGTAAATCCTTACACCCATGGCCAAGAGCTTAAATCTTTAGTTATCTATTCTTGAGCTTAAACCTTCATATCCTTATGGCCATTATCTTTACATTATGGGAAATCTTTTGTATTATATAAAGCTAAAAGAGAGATCGAATCTTCCCTATGCATGAGAGAAACACTATATAAAAGTGTATAAGGTTTTTGGTAAACTTGAAACTAGAGAGTCGATAGTGATCTCTAGAAAACTAATAAGTTTGCTAGTAATCTTTGAGACTAGTGAGTTCTGTGTGAACTCAAGAAAACCACATTGTATGAGTTATTGGTGAGCTTTGAAAAACTAATAAGTTTGTTAGTAATCTTTAAAACCGATGAGTTTCCTAGTAATTTCATGAAAAATAGAAGAGTGCTGGGAGCCCTTTTGAATTTCTATTATATGAGATATAGTGGAACCCAAGGCACAACGAGTGTGTGCTCTTGGAAGAGTGAATGTAGGGACGAAGTTCTGAACCACTATAAAAGTTATCTTATTTGTCCGCGTGTTTGCTCATCTATTTTATTTTTGATGCATTTTATTATTTTTATTGTTTATTTTACACCACACCTCACACAAGTACAAAAAGAGGGAAATGATTCAATAGGGGTTAAGTAATGAATTTTTATTTACCCAATTCACCTCTCTCCTCATGGGTTAAGCCATCCTTTGGGAACCTTTAATTCAATGATACATGGATGCGTTATCCTTTATAACAATGAATCATGTCACATTATGATTCATAACTTATGATGGAAAGCAAAATAATAAAATATCAATAACATTTTAACCAAACAATTGGCCCTTTATAAATTATACAAATTAATACATAGACATACACAATGTCATCATGACATATCAATCACATCAATGCCATGCTGGCATTGCCATCAATCACAATAATCATAAGATTCATCAAGCTCACTTAGTGGACTCATGCTATCACATGCCATGTCTAGTCAAATCAATCACCAAATCAATTATGGCTCACATATCGTAGTATTGTAAGGAATCTCAGATTCCATCACAAATTAATAAAACAAAAATTCAACATCTATTCATGAAACTTCATAGTTTCATCATTTTACTTTCACACACTGTAAATATAATAGTCAAATATTCAAATATAGTGCACATATGGTCACCACTATGATTCTACTGCACTACTCTTATCACAGGAAGCATATATCACCTATGTATTCATTTTAGGCATAATTGTGCTATCACAACACTAAAATAGACATTTCACATTATAGCATCATACACATGTCAATTCACAATCATCATTGACATGTCCTCCTTTCCCTCACTCATGCCTGCAATGTACTATTAACATTTCCCTTACCTTTGTCTATTGTCACCCTTAAGCTAGTTTTCTTCCATGTTCTCATGGATTCATCTTAGGTATGTAATCCCCTATCTCTTCCACTAACCATCGCCATCATGAATTGGACTTATCACTTGGGGCATTAACTAACCACATGGCTCTAATACCATTCTATCATGTCCCGCCTAAGGGCCTATATGTTTTACTATTACCCGATATTTTCACCCTTCATAAGAGAAAATTCTGCTAAAAATCTGGCAAAGTCTACACTAAATTATAAGGATCTACACCTGGCATACACTTAATCATATAACATCGATGTTTCAATAACTATAAAACAATAATAATAACCACAAAACTCACACTCATACTCACATCTACCTGCCTAAGATCAAAATCAATCATGATGGCAATCTTACTTCCTAGAATAATACAATTTCAATCACAATAATATTTTAAAATCACTATGACATGTCTTATATTTAATTATACATCATGTGTAATCTTTTGAATATAATTACCAATAACACAACTAGATTAACTTTTCCATTCGTATTAATACAAGAAAAAACCTTTAAATCTATCTTTCCAGGCCCAACCAATCATTGGGCTTCATTACTTGACTTGTTTACTAAAAATATAAAATAAAAAGGCATGAGTTTGGGTAACTTAGTAAGTAAGAAAACATAGAAAGTAATACTAAACCCAACAACAATATATTCCAAAGTCAGAATGATCATAAATACATAACCAGACAATCATACCATGAGGCCCAATTCCTCATTTTCTAATATAATACTCTAAGCTCTTCAGGAGCATATATTATACTCATAATTGTGCCATCTAGGCATCTCACATCACCTCTAAGCTACTCTAGGTTCATCATATCATAAATGTGCCATACAAGCATAACATACCATAATTGTGTGATTAAGGTACAACATCATGTCACTATGTCTAATACAAATCTTAAAATGTCTTTCATTCCATCAACCTATACATTCATTACATTATCATATAAGAAATTTCTTACATTAGCATGTATAAAACAAAGATAATAACCCTAGGATAATTCTTATCCCCATCCATCTAATCTATTCATTCACATTATAAGAGCATCGACCAATGCAACATAAAGGGGGTATTCAAGACCCCCATCAAACCAAGCATTCACACATTATCTAGATTATCAATTCATATACCATGATAGGATATTCTTTATCAATTTCATCTAGACATCCATGTTAAACCAAATAGTGCATATGGCAATTAGTTAAGATTTTGATGATGAGCAACAACATATGAGTGAACATGTGTGGTACTAACAATTATGTTCCCAAGTGTTGCCAAAACTAGTCTAAACATATAGGGAAGCAATTTGAATATAGTGGACAACATACATAGTGAATTCATCAGCAAGCACAATCCATTGACCGAAAGAAGACAAGAATGATCAGAAAGAATGATACTAAAACTTTGAAAGGAAGCCATCAAGTAATTCTGTAGTCATAGAGCTCAAGCCTTAATGCATGATCAAGCAAATTGTCTATAGATAAAGTCAGTTAGATAACATCCACCTCAAGAAGATTCAGACAAATCGTTCCATGAACAAGACAAAAAAATTGACTATAATCAACACTTGTCCGTAGCTCAAAGATGAATTTTGTTTGCAAAAGAAGAGACAAAATGGAGCAGAAATAAGACAAATGAAGAAGCCAAAATGGAGACAGAATTACTCAAGCATTTGTCTATTATATAAAGCTCACCTAAAAACTGAAGAGCTCAAGGAACCTGTTTGCAAACTATGAAGAAAATATAGAAGATGAAGAAGAAGAGGCATAGCAACTAAAGAAGAAAACTTTGTCTACCATCTTCACCTACAAGAGTTATCTACCACTAGCAACAAACAAATCCATCAGAAAACCTTTAAAGAAGTAAGTCATCCATGCCTCAATGAGTCATCTATTACTTAATAGACAACCATCATATAAGCGACTAGAAGGAGAATTCATCTGCTCACCATAACTTTGTCTATCACTTATGATAGACAAACCAATAGATGAACCATTTTGAAGACTTTGTCTATGGGCTAAAATTTTGTTTGCTAATCTCAACAAGCAAATAACAGACAAATTACATTTTATCTATTAGGGAAGAAGCTTTGTCTCTCAAGAAAAATTATCTGCTACTTACAATAGCGAAAGGCACTTTCGCTGATAAGAAGAAGACTTCGTTTGGTGAAGGATACTTTATCTACTGTGAAGATGCTCTGTCCACGCCATAAAGATCATCTGCCACTTATAGCAGACAAAGCAATAGACAAAGTCACCTCACCTAATAAAGGAAACTTCATTTGTCAAGAGAACATTGCCTAATGAATAATGAGGAAGAGAAACTTTGTCTGTGCTTTAATGACTTAACTGTTACTTATAACAGACAAAGCAAAAGACAAAGTAAATTGCTACAATGGTCTTTGGAAATGATGAAGTTGTCTATCATGTGGATCTACTCAGAGTCGCTTTGTTTATTACTTATAAGAGATAAATTCAAGACATGATCTGATAAAGTTCTCAGATGATACATAGCATATCATAAAGAGTAGAAGCCATCTGTGTTAGACATCACTGACTACACTCTTTGGTCATAATCTCATTCGAAGCAAATTTTATAAAATAGACCAGTCAGTTCAAGATTAGCTGAAGATGAAAAAATATTTAAAGGAAAGTAGTCTACACTCTAACAAAGGTTTCCATACTTAGAGGTTACATCCCTTCAAGCTTAATGAGTATCTTTCCAAACTAGTGAATGAGTCAGTCGCTAAAAAAGTCTTCATTCGGCATTTGCTAAAACCAAAAGGGCACCTTCTTCAAAGAATGACACTGCAAGCTTTCTAGCTACAAGTGAGTTTCTCAAGAAGACAACTTTTCAATGGGAGAAATCAGAAGTCTCTTCAAAATTAATAGAAAGCCAACTACCTCCAATAGGTAAAAGTTTCTAAACCAATATAGAGGTAGTGTAGTATCAATGAAGAAGGTTGAGGAAGCTCAGAGAAAAACAAGAACAAAGCTTAAATGAGTAACAACTCTTTGAATTAGACTATTCTTTCTCCTAGATAATCAATCTACATTGTGTTGATAGATAATGAGCCTAGAAGTTCTATCATAATCATATACCTGGAGTATTGATATCTAATGAGCTTCAAAGAGATATCATTTTATAAATGAGCTTAGTCTTTATACAAATCAGCTTAAAAAAAAGAGGTAATGTAATATGAAAAAAGAGTGCTTTCAAATTAGCTAAATGAGTTGGTGGTAAGCTCATGAAAACCACATTGTATGAGTTGTTGGTGAGCTTGTGAAAACCAACAAGTTTGCTGGTGATTTTTGAAACTAGTGAGTCTGTGGTGAGCTTGTGAAAACCACATTGTAATGTGTTCTTAGTGAACTTGGGAAAACCATCAAGTTTGCCAGTGACCTTTGAAACCAATGAGTTTTCCGGTGAGCTCATAAAACCAGAAGAGTGTCTGGGACACTTGCTTATACCCCTTAGAGCTGGAATCTAGAAAAGTGTTGGGGATACTTGTTCACGCCCCCTAGAGCTGAAATCTAGAAGAGTGTCAGTAACACTAGTGTACTTCGATTTTATGGGATATAGTGAAACCTAAGATACAATGAGTTGGTGCCCTTAGAAGAGTGGATGTAGGGACGGGGTTCCCGAACCACTATAAAAATTGTGTTGACTGTGTATGTTTGCTTGCTTGTTCTATCTTTCTTGGACTTCATTGTTTTCATTGGCTGTTTGAGCAATTGTTTTATATCCTTCATCAAGCATAATGTTTTCACTCACATTATCATAAACACACACACACACACACTACAACCTTTTTGACATAGGAATGACCAAGAAAAGTTGAACTTGGAAAGTAAAGCAGTTATACAATCAAACATGGAATTACATATATACTGAATCACTACTGCCTCTTGGCTCATCAAGTTTTCTTTGACCATAATTTTTATTTGCTCAATTCATCTCTCCCCTCTTGAGGTATTCATCTACATGGGACCAATAAGTTGTATCGGAGTAGGCTTTGCAAGTTAATTTTAACTACCAAAAGTTAACTTGTGAAGAGATTCCCATGGCCAAATTATAGCACAACATTCCTGCTTAGGGACAAGTTAGTTACAAGTCTCTATGAATTATCATTTTGTTATTGACTCTAAAAATTTTGAAACTTTTGTATCTTACTAAACTTGATGAAAATGTCCATGTGTAGCCTTGTTAAAAATGCATGAGAAATTACTTATGAAAAAGCTAACAGAGTATAGAGGATCCCAACAATTGACTCTATGCAAGAGAAACAAAAACAAAAGCACTAAAAAGAAACATTTAAGAAGAATTGAGAAGAGATGGAAGACAATCAAATAAGAAATTTTTAGTATATTATCGGTTCAAGAAAATAAGGTAACTTTCTGATCTAAACTTTCAAATCTTTAAGAAATTGATATTTGCCTTAAATGTTACTTAGTTGATAGCACATCATTTTGAATGCCATACACATTAAAAGTATAATTTGCTTCTGCATATCATTTATCACTCAAATCATTATCTTCCAATCATAAGTAAATCACTATTATAATCTTAGACAATCTTGAATTAAAAGCAAATTGAAAATCCCAACATCTCATATTTACCAGCAGACGAAGTCATCAATTTATCTGTCGAATTGTCTATTGCCATCAATCTTTAGAAGCTCCCAAGGACATACTCATTAAATCTCCTATTTAACTTCATCTCAGTCTCACCTCTTTCATTCACTATTGGTGACAAAAACCCCTTTACAGAAGAAGGTGATTCAAATTCTCACTATTCCACTACTCATCTTCTTGGCACCATTTTTCCCTTGTTCATCTCATGGTCAAAAATCATCTAAGTTTCTCTATAGCAAAACCCTAAAACTTTGACTAACAGAGATGACAGATTCTACATCGGTAGAAGAAGGGACAGAGAAGAATCAAAAGAGATGTAGCCACCTCATAGATTAAGAGTTCAAAGAAACTAGCATCTTAAGGTAATCTTTTGAAATGATAAACAAAGCTATCATGAGTTAATGAGTAAGTATAACATAAGAAAGGTACTGAAAGAGAAGGCTGTTAGCATGTTGTCGTGGACAACCAAATTTTGAACCTTACTCCAATTAAATTACCTATAGTAGTGTGAATAGGAGTCGATCCCATGAGGAGTATCTAGCTTAGTTTTATGCAATGTAAACAAGAAAAGAGGGGTTTTGAATGTAATGAAGAAAGTATTATAATAAAAATCTATCAGAGAAAAAACCTTGGTTCTAGTCAACATCCACCATTAGAATCTCATAATTAATCATTGATGCAATTATAAATCAAATCATACTTTGAATATTCACCATTGAAATTATTTTTCCTATCTCTCCTTCAACATAGTTACTTAGAAACTAGCGTTCTAATTAACCCTAACCACTAAATAACCTAAGACTAGTGCTAAAGATTTAATCTAATAGCAGCTTTAAGATTTGTATAGATTGGTGAAGCTAAACAACATAAACACTAGCGATTGCATTTAATTTAGTCAAATATTCTTTCTAAGATTTAATAACTACTACAACAACAAATTATTAAACCTTAGTTGCTTGGCAAATTAGAGGGATCAAACAATTTTGGAATTGATATTTAATACAGCAATAGATTATAATGAATAATAAACTAGTAGGCCTCATAGGAATTAAACATAACAATCATAATCATGAATCAAAGAAGAACATTTAATACTCATATAGTATAAATTGAATAATTAAATCAAATTAGATCCACAATATATTGAATCTGAGGCTTTTATCTCCTTAAACCAAGAATAAAAGTTTAGCCATGCAAGGTAATGAATTCACAAAGAAAATAAAATAGAAAAGAGAGAAGAAGAACATTCTCTATCGAAAGGTACTAAGAAGTTCTTTCCAAACATTAGCAAAAAGAACCCTTAAAAAACCTAAGAAAATGTTATTTCTACAAAGTTAACAATACACAAAATATGTAATTTTTGCTCTTTGTTGCTTCTCCTCTGCACTTCATCATGACTTTGGCATTTTTTCTATTTTTTTCCATTGACGTAGTCCTTATCTTTGAAAACTTCAAACATAAAAGTTGTAGCCATTGTAGTTAGCTTTCTAATGCCTCATAAATAAGGTCATTTGGACATCATAAGTAAAATTTATTCTCAAATGAGGAACACTGTGTCAAGATAAAATTTTCTTATCATAGCAAGGCTTCTCTCTACCATGGCAAGCCTCCAGAAAAACAAATTTGGGATTACAACAAACTGTTGCCATGGCAAGGCAATTTTCTACCACAACAAGGTAATTTTCTACCATGGTGAGGCTTCAAAAATGCATTTTGGCCTCTCCAGTGAGTCCTTGCTGTGACAAGGCTTTTCCCTACCACAACAAGGGTCCTATAGCACATTGGAGCACCAAAACATTTGACTTTTTAAAGACTTGGCCCATTCCATTTTCATTTCTATTCATCCAGTTTCTTCTCCCATGCCCCAAACTCATGCCTTAGACTTTGTTTAGCGAACTTTGCATCAAATCTTTGAGGGAATAAGTGCGTTTAGGATTGCAACCTATCATCCATGAATCTTGACCCAAGTTTTAGTCATTTTGATGAAATAAGAAGGAAGAAAAGATGATTTTATATAATTGAAGGAGCTAATGGAGGATTTGAACCTAGATTCTTATCCATGGGTGAAACCTACATCCGAATATCATGGTAGGTATGTTTTTCCTAATCAATTTTCAAATTTATGCTTGCTAGGGTTCCTTACATACTTTGAACAGTAATGTTTGGGGAGATTTGATATTAAAGTGATGCTGGAATCATGGGGGAAATGATTTTATAGATTGATTAGGATGATTTGGGCATGAGACATCATAAATTGGTTTGCTAGGGTTTCTACCCATTTATAAATAGTAGATTTTTAGGAAAGATGATAGGGTTTTGTGGTTAGAAACATGGGGAAAATGGCTAATTCACACTTAATGATGTTTTGGGACTTATATGGGATGATTTGGATAAGTGAAAATTGATATTGCACTATGACCTAGTTTGGGTTCATCAAGGAAAATTGTATATGGGTTATGTAAGCTGCAGATTTATTGAATTAAAGGTTTAATTGAGTTGGTTTGAAAGTATTTAGGCCTTATTCATGCTGTACAACGAGGATTTGATGTTAGAAACAAAGTGTTTTGAAATTCTAATGAATGAGATATAATATAAATAAGTTTGATTTGGAATTCCTAGCTATAAATTGAATTGTGGTTTACGCATATTTGAAATACATTAGTAAGAAATAAATTAATAGTTACAATTGTAAATGATTGGGATTGTTGCCCTATACATGATGATCTAAGAAGGATGAAATGGAATGGTGTGGAGCTAGAGGCCTAAGGTAAGTAGGTGCGCGCCCTTATTTTGTTGGAATATATGATTGGTTGGGGATAATGATTATCCCTTTGTTTGAATATAGTCTAGTGTGTTTTGGTTGGGGATTGTTGATATTCCATATTTGTTTAAGATAAATGGTTATTTGGTCATGATATAAGGATGTAAGGGATAATGTATATCCTTTGGATCAAAATACTTAGGGTTTTGCTTGAGATGTAGTTAAGTGATTGTTGAGGATAGCATGTATCCTTTAATTTTGGTTAGAAATTTGTTTTGTATATTATACAATTGTGGATAAAATTATGAATGTGAAATGTTAAGAATTGTTGAATGAGATAGAAAGAATTATATATGCTTTTGGATGTGAACATGTGATTTTCTCGATTATTAAATGGTATCTTCTATTATTTGTGCCTATTTATTGAGTTACCTAGACTCACACCTTCTTATTTATTTATTTTAACTAATAGGCCAAGTGAATCGCTATTGTGGATTGGGACTGGTAAGCGAGATAAGAAGATATATTCTTGTGGTGTGACTAAATGTTGGGATTAGAATCCCATTATATGTGTATAATTGTATTTAATGATTTCAATTGATTTATAATTATAATTACTAGATTTTAATTATGGTGTATTTGATATTAAAGAAACTAGGTTAATATATTATTAGCAGTGGCATGTCTTGATGATTTAATTATTAGTTTGTTAAGGGATTTTAAGGATGTAGATTGCCATCATGATTCTACCCAGATCTTGGGTTGTGGGTAAGTGGATGTTTGTATCTAGAAATTATATTATTGCTTTATTTAAATTAATATATAGTTGTACAAGTGAAAAACTCATCTATTCAAGTTAGGCTCTGCCAAATTTTGTGCAGAGCACCCACCCTAAAAGTGGAGAAATTGAGGCGAAAAACAATGCAAAATGGTAAGTCATGCCTCGGAAGGTGGCGCGTGACAAACCCTAAAAGCATAATGAAAGAGGATTTGTATTTAGAATGTAATAAATTGCTAAGAAGTTGTTTTAATGTTAAGTTTATTGAATATGAATTGTGATACGTCATTATTGAGATAAGAGCATGTACAATGAAATCATTGGGCTAGTTTTCAAAATCTAATTATCATTCTCATTGGACGTATAAAAGTTCAATAGAATTATATGTTCCATATGTAGGATGAACTTGAGAGCTAAGCATATGTAGGATGCACTTGAGAGCTAAGTGGTGGAAGGGAAAGTTAAAGCATGGTATTGAGAAATTGAGAAATGCTTCTTTATATGGGGTAAGTAAGCTCTCTTTTCAAGTTGAATGTATTGCTAAATGGGGATAACAATTATCCCATTGTTTATTTTGTTTGTATACGGGCATGTATGAATAGATGGGGATATTGGATATCCCATAAATCTTTGTTTTGTGATATATGTATATGATGTGTGGATTGTTGGGAATAGTTTATGTCTCATAATCTTGTTTCTACTACATGTAAGTGAATGCTTTAATGGGTAGGGATAGCAGATATCCCATTATGTTATACCATTTGATGTTATTATGTCACATAAATGTATTGATTTATGCGGGATATTAAGTATCCCAGAATTCTTTATATGATAATTGAATGAATGTGTGTAGTAATGGAATGGCAAGCAAACTATAATGGTGTATAAGGATATGGTATAGTAATAAATTGCCTTGATGTAATAATTGAATAGATATGACTAATATATTTTATGGCATAGTTATAATATATGTTGTGCTTAAATGGCATAATTATCATAGGAAGTGCTGCATGGGACTATTATGGTATGAAGGATCAGAGTAATCCAAAAGTGATATATTATGTTTGATTTGTGATATGTAATATGATAGAATAGTGTAGAATGTTCATTGGAAAAATGAGGACTTGTACCTCATGATTATATTCTCAGGATTGCATTATGATGTATTTATTCATGTTCTAAATGTGAATAGGTTGCTATTTTACTATTATTTTCTATTCAACCTACTTACTAAGTTTGCCCACACTCACACCTCCTTATTCTATTATTTTAGTTGGCAAGTCAAGTGATAAAGCCCAACTAAGGGTTGGTGCTCTTGGGCAAGATCAGAGGATGTTAATCATGTTGATGGATGAAAATGGAATTGGAATCCCATATGTATATGTATAATTGTAATTAATAGATTTTGAATGATGTATAATGAAATATATTGGCATGTCATAGTGGTAAACGTATATAGTATTGTGAATGGATCAATATATTCTAGTGTTGTCTGTTGCTATCATAGAGTGACTATAGTTCTAGGCAGTTGTGGCTAAGTTGGGCAAGTTTAGTGGTTTATGCTATTTTTTATAGTTACAAAATTCAAGTATTATATATAATTAATAATTGCATAGGTTTAAATCCATATGATTCAAGGTAGACTCTATCGAATGTTAGCAAAACATTTCTTGTAAAAATTGGCAATTTATAGATTAATGGTAAAATGTATAGGCCCGTAGGTGGGGCATGATAGTGGAGTAGGTGTCAAGGGGTCCCAAACCACTATAATTCTTTGTGTTCTTATTGTCTTTGTGCTTGTGTACTTCTACTACTTTTTTTATTTTCTGCACTTGCTCATCCCATCTGTTTTCCCCATATCCCTTGGATTTTAGTTTGGCCATACACCCTGCAAATTTTGGGGATGAAGGAACTAATAGTGGTATCAGAATAGGGCATTGAAATTGGGATTCAAAGTTTTTACCTCTACCTTAGTGTGATCCTATATGGCAAACATTTTTTATGGAATTGTAAAGGGTCAATCGACCATTAGACCTCTATATTTTGATGGGAAGCACTATAGCTATTGGAAAATAAAGGTGAAGAATTTTTTGATTGACACTAGTTATAAGATGTGGAAGATAGTAGAATAAGGAGTGGTGCTTTTCAGTTCAGAGGAGAGTCAATGGACTGACTAGGACATTAGAGCAGTTTAGTTAAATGCCAAAACTAAGAATGCTCTATATTGTAATCTCTCTCCTTTTGAATTTGAGATGGTATCCTCATGTGAAATTGCAAAGAAAATCTAGAACCATTTGCAAGTTGTTTATAAAAGAACAAGCCAAGTGAAAGAAGCTAAGATTAGTTTGCTTATCCAAGAATATAAAGTGTTTTGCATGGTTAGTGATAAGCTCATATTTTATCATGTTTAATGCCTAAATTCACATATGTTTTGGACCGTAGATTATAAGCACATTCGAGTAAATCTACAGTGAACTTGGTTGTTACTTGATAAGTGAATTTTATGATTTATTATGTCTATTTGCAAATAAAAGTGAAAAAAAGACAAGCTAAAGAAGTTGAGCACCATGGTAATTCAATCAGAGGCTGCAACATTTAAATTGTTCATTGGGTACTTGCCAAATAGAGATTTGTATGCCATGACATCAAAATCTGATGCCGCAACATTTGAATAACGAATTCATTACCAGGGGTAGTTAGAGAGTTCAATGCCGAGACAGTATGGTGAATATTAACTTTTGTTCATATTTAATGTTAGAACCTCAGTCAGAACTTTTGATCTTACAGCTAAAGTGAACTTCTGACTAGAGTGAATCCTTTCCACCAATCTGAAGAGTAATGATTGATCTTAAGAACTTTGCACTTCTCAAGTGATTATTAACGTCAAAACTTCTAAAGCAGTGAAGTGAAGCTTTTCTAGAAATTTTGAAGTAGTGAAGTATTGATCTCAGAAGTGCAAATTTATCAGCAGCAAAATAATAACATTAGAAGTGCATTAATGATTATGATGTAGTTCAAAGTGTTAATCTTAAGAATTTCTAAAATAGCTTCTGGGATGGTGACTAGTTTGGTGTGATTCTGACAGAGATTCTTATTAAGTCTACCTACCTTACTGAGCTTGATTTTAATGATGAATGAGATGAAACAACTTAGTTTTGATGATGAACAAACAAATGAGTGAAGAATTAAGGTATTAACAAATTACTTTCCAAGTGCTGCAACATTAGATATCAAAACAAATTATAACCACAAGACATAAAGGTATTAATTGTAAAATTATTATATTAACCCTTTCAAAGGAAGATATAGAAAGGAATGCTCAAATAAAAGGAAGTTCAAAAATTACTAAGAAGTAAATCAGAGGCTTGGCATGAAAGTTAGAAGTTGAGAAGAAATCAAGAATCAAATCAGAAATTAATTAGAAATTAATCAGAAGTTACACACGAGTGTTTTAGAAAGACATCAGAAACAAAATATGGATTTTAGAAGCACTCAGAAGTTACTAGATGCAACTCAGAACCATACCAGAATCAGATCAAAACTTCCTTAGAATCAATACATAACATTATTAAAAATCAGAGGATGGACAAAAGTTTCATCAGAATCATAGAATCTCATCAGAAGTAACCTAGAAGACACTTCAGCTATACAAAACCATGTTAGAATAAATCTTGGAATGTTAGAAGCAAATTAGAGGATGAATAGAAGTTTCATCAAGATCACAGAAGTGATACAGAACAATTGACATGTTACGCAAAAGCAATGCAAAACATGGACATGTTACACAAAAGCAACTCAGAAATGCTGATATGCAGTACAAAAGCAATCTAGAATGCTGACATGTTACATAGAAACAACTAAAAAGAAAATCATAAGCATTCCCAAAGGCATTTTCAAGAAGGCATGAATCAATGAAGATACAAAAGCAAAATATAAGCTTGAAAAGTAAATCAGAAGCTACTCAGAAGATGTTCAAAAACTTTAAAAATGACCATTGAAGGATAAGACAATGGACAGAAATTTGGAAGAGAATACTGTTAAAAATTTACTTATCATAGAAATTCTTAAGAACCACTTCAGAAGTTTTGTCAAAATATAAATTAAAAGACAAAAGTTTTGGGCATTCTGCTCACAATTTTTGAGCTCTAATAATATACAAAAGTTGTTACCAACTGCCTAACTAATTTTAAAATAATGTCTTTTAAAGGTTGTAATGGCTAAAACTTTTCAAATCCTATATAAAGATGATTAAGATGACACTTAATAATTATTAGAGAATACATTGAAATTTACTTTGAATTAAGAATAGCATTCATGACCTCACAACTCTAGTTGCTACGACATTGAAAAAGTGTTCAAAGGCTTCAAAATTAGATTTGCGTCAACTTTAAAAGGAGTTTGAATATGATCTCATTGCATACTTTGTTCATTCAATTAAGTTTTAATTTTCATACATATCTGCCTAAGTAAGAGGCATTATTTTGTACATTCCATTTTGAAAAACAAGAGAGTTAGTTTGTAAGCTCTATGAAACAAACAATCTATAAAAGCTTCTGCTTAGCTTTGAAAAACGAGTAAGTTAGTTAGTGAGCTTAGAAAACTAATAAGTTGGTAGTGAACTTGCAAAACTAAAAAGTGTTATAGTGGAACCTAAGTTCTGTAAAGGAGGCTGATTCAGAGAAGTGGAGTAGGAACCCAAGAAGGGCTGAACCACTATAAAAATACTATGTATATGTTGCAAGCTATTCTCTCTTTTATTTTAAGCACATCTCTTAAGTTATTGGCCAAAATTTTTAAAAGCTCAATTCACCCCCCTTTTGAGCTACCATCTAGTTAGGGACCAACAATTTTGACCAGTTTGGTTAGAAAACAATTGAAGAATTATAATCTTTAGAATTTTTGAAGTAGCTTAACCTTTAGAAGTGTGTCAAAAGTTTTGAGGGGATTTTGGCATTGTTTAGAAGGTCAAAACTCAAAATTTCTGAAGCAGCTTAACCTTTAGAAGTGTGTCAAAATTTTTGAAGGGATTATGACTTGGTACAAAAGGTTGAAACTCAAAATTTCTGAAGTAGCTTAACCTTGAAAAGTGTATCAGAAGTTCCGAAGTGGTTCTGAATGGGTTTTGAATCACATCAGAAGTGCGACAGAGGTTGATGAAATGGGATTTTGAGGCTCATAGAAGAGGTTTTGAGTGGTTTCTAAAGTTCTCAGAAGTGCAATATAGGTTTCTAAAGAGGTGATGAATAGGTTATGAATAACATCAGAAGAGGTTTTGATTGGTTTCTGACATTCTCAGAAGTGTAACATGAATGGGTTTTGAGGTTTTGAGAAGTTGATACAGTTTCTAAAGGGGTTAAAAATAACTTCGAAAGTGTGATAGAATTTCTGAAGGGTGTTGAAGATAATTTTAGAAGTGCAATAGAGAGACAGAATTTCTAAAGGGGTTTAAATGCTTGATATTCAAAAATTCTTAAGCTCCTTCAGAACTTCTAAAGTAGTGAAATTTTAATCTTCAGAATTCTTGAAGCAACTTAAAAAGAAAGAAAATTTTTAAGCTTCAAAAGGACTTTTTAGCGGCAATTTTTAAAAGTAAGTTTCAAGATTTCAGAGTGTTTTAGAGGGATAAAATTGCAAGTTGTAGCACATGTTGGTTTTAGAAGTTGTAGTAGATTGTTTTTAAGTGCGCAAATTAATTTGTTTTTAGAAGCTAATTTTCACATGTCAGATGCTACAAAATTTTAGAGTATGAGAAATGCAGATTTGAAGTTAGTATTGAAAGCTAATTTTTAGGTGCTTGTGTTGCAATATTTAGAATGCATGATGTGCAACAACTCAGTTATTTTGAGAGTGAAAACTTTTATTTTTTTATACGCTGCAATGTTTTGGAAGCTAAATTTTTGTGGAGAAATATGGGTTATTATTAGAAGAGGATCTCTATGCATAGTGAAAGAGTTCTAATAGAACCCTATCACTTGGATTATTTAAGGACATCTAGGGACAAAGTTTTGTGCAAAGTTAGATGAGGAGAAGGACTTTTGAAAGAAGACAAGAGAGAAGAGCTTTGGAGCAAGGAAGATCATTGGAGAAAGCCCCTATAACCTAAATATTTTCTTTTCTTTCTTTCTGGTTCATCTATTATTTTTGAATCAATATTCAAACTTGCATTATGATGATGTTCTTCGATTACTCAGTTGGTTTTAATTCAATTATGATGTTATAAATTTCTTTTATCTAGGATTAGATTGATCCTAGCAATGAATCTTGTAGTGATGTTTGATTTTTAAGTTTAATTATCTTCTTCCTCATTATTTCTTCTTTTCTATGCTTAATGCATGTATGTGATTGGCCTCCATATGCATGATCTAAGATTCTTAATTTATACTTGAAAGAGATGAATTAGGAATAGACTCTTGAATTGAAGAACATATGATCAAAGGAGTCTAGAGATAGCCATTGTACATGCGCAATCGATGACATGGATGCCTAAGCTTAATGGGTTTATTGATTTGGATTTGCATGGAGACATAGTGGATCACTTCAATAGGCACACTTACTATAGCACTTATGAAAGGGTTGTAGATACTTTAGTGCATCCGATTGATAATGAAAGGAATGATAATTTACTCAATATAATTCATCAATATAAGTGGATTTGCTAGGTGAAGTTGAATCCCTACATATTTTATCCATTGATCTTTCTTATTTTACTCTTGTGATCTATTAACTTCATTATTTTGTTTAGATTTAGTTTTTATAAAAATTGTTAAAATTCACTCAATCAAATAATACCAATTTGATATAAGTTTGGTACTTAGTGTGTTACAACATACTTCCTCCTGGGAACGATACTCAACTCACCTCATCTATATTACTTTTGATCGTGTATACTTGCATGAGATCTAATACTTAGGAATGAGTCTATTTCTGAAATATTTTCTAGATTTTTGAGACTCACTAACAACCTAAAAAGTTTAGTCCATAAGATTTCTTGATCCCAATAGGTTAAAATGATTTTAAGGTCTCTTCTAGAGGATTTGATGCCAAAACTCACAACAATTGAAGAGGCTAAATACCTGAACAAAATCTCAGTTATAGAACTAATGGGATAACTAATGACCCATAAAGTATTGAAGAATAAGAAGGAAGGGATGAAAATGAAGTTAGTATATGGCCATGGAAGTGTAGAATCTTCATGTAGTGAGGGGGAGGAAGAAGACATAGAAATTATAAAAACCCTCTCTATAAAAATTAGAAATCTACTAAAGAAGAAGAAAAAGAGGATTGTAAGTTTAGTAGAACAATGTACATGTGAAGAAGAAGAAAATGTAAATATAAATGCAGAAGAAGAAATTCGTTATTGTGTAACTGCCTTCCAATTAGAGCCATAATAGGAATAGAAGTAGCTCCTCAACCATGGATAAAACAAAAATATCAATTTGTTTGAGAAAGTTAGGTAGGTGAAGGTATTGTATTTCCAATCTCAATTCTCTGCATTTTATATTTTTACTTTCACAACTTTATCTCTCATAAAAGAACCATCTTGCATATGGGCATGCAAGATAAGCTTAAAAGATAATCATCTATTGCTTGGACTAAAATGAAAAATGTATAAGCTAGATGACTTTGGTTTGAATATGAGAGATAAAGCTATTAGATTATGCATGATAGGGGGAACATTAGGTTTAGGATCATGCATTGTAGGAGGAGAACAAGTTCAGAACCTCTTACCAATTATTAATGTTAATCCCTTACCCCCTAAAACTTTTTTATTATGACAAAAAGAAGGAGAATTTTATGACTTGCAATATTTGAGGAAAAATGATATAAAGAGGAGAAGCATGAGAACTAAAATTTTCAAAAAAAGTGGGAGAATGAAGACATGGACTAATCTTAGCACAATGAATAAGTTACTTAGGGGGAGTTTACTTAGCTCATTTGCACTATTTTATTAGTGCAAGTCATCAAGTTTTGTCATCATAAATAAGGGGGAGAATGTTGCATGTAAGGGTTTGGTTTTGATAATTAACAAAACTTGTTAATGACTTGAATCAAGCTAATGATATGTTGCTAAGTTTGTGGATTTAGAAGAGGTTTTAGACGTGACATAGCTATGTTCAGAGGATGTTCTGAAGGCTTCAGAGGAAGCTTCAAATGTTCAAAAATAACATCTAGAGGCTTTAGAGGAAGAACTCTGAATTCAGAAGAGAAGAAGAAGCTTCAAAGGATGTTCAAAGTTGCTTCAGATGTTCAAAAGAAGGAGGAGTTTTAGAGAGCAACTTTAGAATTGTTTTAGAAGAGAAGATAAGCTTCAGAGGTCATTCAGAGTTGCTTTAAAGGAGAAGAAGTACTTCAGAGTTTAGAAGGATTAATCTAGACTTAGTTTAAAAACTTCAAAAGTGCTTCAAATGCTGGATAGAAGCTTTAGAGGTCGAAATATAGCTATTTGGAAGAACAATGCTCAAAGGAATTTCAGGGGTTTTGAAAGAGAACTTTAAAGATTCTGAAAATATAGCCATTGAAGGTGATTGGGATCATCAGACCTTCAGTGGTTCTTCAAAGGAGTAGAAATTGTTAGTCCCATAGAATAAGCTAAAACCCAAGGGGAGGGGTGAATTGGGTTCTTAAAAATTATTGCTCAACCCCTTTTTGGATTAATCGTCCCTCTAGCAATCAATCACTCAATCAATGAATGCTCAAATAAATAAGACAATGATTTTTATAGCGGTTTGAGTAAATACTCTACTCCACTCTTCCAAGAACACGTTTCTCTTAGTGTCTTGAGTTCCACTATTCCCAATAGTAGAAATACAACAATGCTCCTAGCACTCTTCTAGATTCCAGCTCCAGGGGGCATGAATATAATGCTTCCAACACTTCTCTAAATTATAGCTCTAGGGGGCGTATTCATAGTGCTCTTGGCACTCTTTTAGATTTCAACTGTAAGAGGTATGAATAAATAGCTCTTGTTTATACTCAGACAGTCATCAGACAGTCATAGCTCTTCTTGAGTCTAGTCTCAACTACTAGCTCAAGCAATTTACAAAGAATGGATATCAAAAAGTAAAGCATTGGTATTTCTCAGTAAGCATAAGGGAAGGTTTCTGAAAATTGAATGGAGAAGTAAATGATCTTTCCAAAAGGTGGTTGTGAGCCTTCAAAAAAGGTTGAGGAATGTTTAAAAGCAAGGCTCTTGACTCTTGAAGAATAGCAGAAGGTTTAGCTCAGATTAGTAAATGCTCTCAAGAGGATTTTTGAATGATTTTCTTGATACTTCATTACTTCCTCCTACTCCAACTATACTTTATTGTTAGCTATTTTGAATTCTAGTCATTGGTGGTAGGTGAGCTCCATTAATGACAGAAGACTATTTTGATTCGCTTATTTTGAATTCTCTAACTTCTGCTTAATCCTCGTATGTTGAAATTCCTATAGCATCGACCTTAGAGAAGATGATTTCCTGTTTCTTAATAAGCTCTAGTCAAGGTATTATTGTAATATCTGACTTTGTCATTAATGTGAAAAGGGCATTTTGATGCTGAGTGAAAACCAAAAATTTGACCTAACTGTTGCTCGTCTTTACTTATGAAAGACGAAGTATTTATCTAGCTGTTTATGGACAGCTCCTTCATCTTCTAGTTTATCTTTCTGATAAAAATACAAAATATCATATTTTACTTCTTTAATATTTAATATTTTATACTTATTTAACTCTTATATACACTCATTATTCTTATATTCTGATTTAGGAGACAATTAGAGTGGTTAAGTGCAAAAAGAAATCAATTGAAGGATTTTGGACAATTTTAGCATCACTCTGTATTTTGGGCATAACACTTTCATCCAACCTCTGATTGAGATGATTAGAGATTTCTTGGAAACAAATGAAAAATTTCTACAACTTTCATGTTTGCAGTTTTTAGAGATAAGGAAAACATCAAGGGAAAAAAATAGGAAGAATGCCAAAGTCAGGATAAAGTGCAGAGGAGAAGCAACAAGGAGCAAAGCACCAGAGGCAGCTTATTAATGTCGCTGGTGCCAACCCACTTCACACCACCACCACACCAGATAGTGAGGTGTCACTGGTGGTGCCCATCGGGTGCCAGAGTTGCCGGACTCCGTTCCCCACTTTTTGTATTCAATAGATTTTGCAATTTTTATGTATTTTTAGCTCTACTTAAATAGCAGCTTCCTAGGATTTTTGGGGGTTCTTTTGCTAGGGTTTGAGGAGGAATTTTTGGTGGCTTTAGATAGAGAATCTTCTTCTTCTCTCTTTTTTATTTTATTTTCTTTGTGAATTCATGTCCCTACGTGGTTAAACTTTTATTCTTGGTTTAAGGAGACAAAAGCCCATAATCAATATACTATGAGATCTAATTTGATTTAATTATTCAATTTATACTTTTAGTATTGAATGTTCTTCTTTGTTCATGATTATGATTATTATACTTAATTGTTAGGAGGCCTACTAGTTTCTTATTGATTACAATCTATTGCTAGATTAGATATTAAAACCGTAGTTGTTTGATCCCTCTAATTCGCGAAGCAACTAGGGTTTAATAATTTGTTGTTGTTGCAGTTATTAAATATTAAGAAGAATATTCACCTAAATTAAATGCAAGCACATGCTTGTATTGTTTAGCTTCATCAATCTGTATGAATCTTAAGGCTGTTATTAAATTAAACCTTTAGCACTGGTCTTGGGTTGTTTAGTAGTTAGGGTTAATTAGAACGCTAGTTTCTAATTTACTATGTTAAAGGAGAGATAGGAAAAATAATTCCAATGGTGAATATTCAAAGTATGATTTGATTTATAATTACATCAATGATCATTTATGAAATTCTGATGGTGGATGTTGACTTGAACCAAGGTTTTTTTCCCTGATAGATTCTTATTATAACACTTTCTTCATTACATTCAAAACCCTCTTTTCTTGTTTACATTGCATAAAACTAAGCTAATTACTCCTTTTGGGATTGACCCTTATTCACACTACTATAGGTAATTTAATTAGAGTAAGGTTATAAATTTGGTTGCCTAGGATAGTACACCAAATTTTTGGTGTCGTTGCCGAGGAGGCATTCTAGTTGATTTTTGTGCTTTTGTGATTTTTCCTTTTTCCTTTTTGTTTTTAATTTGTTTTAGGGTTTATTATATTTTTTTTATTGTTTATGATTGTTACTCGGTCTTCTAATCAAGGCAATTTATAACATGAACCAGAAATAGAGAGAAATTTGCATAGATTAAGGAGTGAAGCTCGAAGAAATTCTAAAAATGAAGAAATCATGGTTGGAACTTGAACTTTGAAAGAGCTTTCCACACTTGATTTGGATCAACAACCCTTATGCATAACATTTCCTACTTTAGATGTTATTGTTAATTTTGAAATAAAATATAGGCTAATACATCTCTTACCCACTTTTTATGGTCTTGCAGGTGAAGATCTTCACAAGCATCTAAAGGAGTTTCACATTGTATGTACGAGTATGAAACTAACAAGGGTGACTGAAGAGCAAATAAAACTGAGAGACTTGCCATTCTCTTTCAAGGATTTTGCTAAGGATTGACTTTATTATTTACCATCTGAGAGCATCATAACATGGAATGAGATGAAGAGGTTATTTTTGGAGAAATATTTTCCAACTTCAAGGGTGGCCAACATTAGGAAGGAAATTTGTTGTCTAAGATAGCATAGTGGAGAATTCCTATATGAATATTAGGAGTGTTTTAAGAAATTATGTGCATGTTGTCCCCATCATCAGATTAGTGAACAACTACTCATTCAGTATTTCTATGAGGGACTTCTACCCACTGAAAGGAACATGGTTGATGCTGCTAGCAGAGGAGCTTTGGTAAATAAAATTCCTGAAGCTGCAAGGAATTTGATTGCAAACATGGGAGCTAACTCACAATAATTTGATAATAGGCTTAATTCTCTATCTAAGCCTATTAACAAGGTAAGTGTTTCCTCCCTTGAAACAACAAATTGTAGGTCAGACTTCTCTTATTCATCAATTGCTTATAGGAAATATGCAGACAGCAAAAGCTTGTGGAATTTGTTTAGTAGTAGAATATCCGACTGATGCATGCCCAACTCTTCAAGAAGAACCTATTGAGCACACGAATGCAATGAGTGGTTTTTTTGGACAACCACAGAGGAAGTATGATCCTTATTCTAACTCATATAACCCCAGGATGGAGGGATCACACCAATTTCAGCTATGGGAATCCACAAGCAAATCAGCCCATAACTCAAAATTGCCCAAATTTCCAGTAGTACATGCAACCATACCCACTTATACCACAATAGGGACAAAGTTCTAACTCTAGTATGTCTTTAGAAGATATTGTTAAGTTTCTTTCCTTTAACACTTTGTAATTTCAATAGGAGATGAAGGTTACCATTTAGAGTTTGGAGAATCAGATGAGTCAGATGACAATAATAATCAATTGACTGGAGACACAAAATTGAGGAAAATTGCCTTCTCAAATGGTGGTGAACATAAGAAAGAATGTGACTGCAATTGTTTTAAGAAGTGGTAAAGAGGTTGAAATTCCAAAAAAGGTGACTCCTACACCAATGGAAAAAGCAAGGGAGAAAGATGTTAGAGACAAGGACCTTCCTAAGGACAATGAAGTAACTCAACGTAAGTTTCCAGCTCTTTTTAAATATAAACTAATACCACTTTTTCCTAAGGCTTTAGCAAAATCTCAAAAAATTAAGCAATATCAATATTTATTTGAGACTTTTTGTAAATGCGAGGTAAACATTCCACCTTTTTATGTCATTAAATGAGTACTTCATTATGCTAAATTCCTAAAAGAATTGTATACAATAAAGCGGAAACAAATCTTTAGAGATATGAGAAGGTGAGAGTAGGGGAGAATGTTTCTGTAATCATTCAAAGAAAACTCCCTGCAAAGTGTAAAGATCTAGGTATGTTCACTATCCCTTGCATGATAGGTAACACTAGACTTGAGAAGGCCATGTTAGATTTAGGAGCTTCCATTAAT
>JAYJMB010020864.1:0-17378 GCA_036873735.1 Pouteria campechiana | reverse complement strand
CAAAGAGGGTTAACATTCAGGAGGATTGGAGCATTGAACCCACGTATACTAAGGCCGAAGAGCAGGTAATAAATGCAAGCCTTGAATTAGGCTAATGGCTGGCCGGCAAGCTCAATTCAACCAGTGTACATACAGTTCAGTATTTTGCGCCATAAGGAAGAAACTAGGATGCTCAACGATTTGGACTCCTTGGCCACCTGCGAACAGAAAACCGATCTGAACGGACTCATACAAAAGAGTTTCTGATCTGAATAGCTCTACAGCTAAAGAATGCGAGATAGAAAATGGAAGACTTCAACAGCCACCAGATTTATAACCACCACCGTTACAAAAATTTTATCAAGAGGACATGAAGAATGTACAAATGGGGACATAGAAGGGCGATATACACTTCAAAAATAAGCTTAGCTCCTAATCAATGCCCTAATCTTTAGCAATACAGTGGTTCTGCATCCTTTTCTCTCTATCTTTCCCTATCATATTTCCCATGTCAAAATGTGGCCCCCTACCTCATCAAGCTGTTTCCATCCAGGAGACAGCAGCAGCGCCTGCTGCGCCTCTCAGCCAGTGGGGGGAGCATTGCTGGAAATTGGCTGGGGCCAAACAAAGTGCTTGCCTCCACTCCTTTACAAGTCCTCACTGCGTTTTGATGCCTTGCCATCCCTCTTATCTCAAGCTGTACCATTCACAAGTGTAAATTTTTTTTTTATTAATTCAACCATATATCATTTTTCAAAAAAATATCTTAGGAATGAAAATTGTTCTCCTAATCCGTCTACCACCAAACAGTACAATAGACCAAAAGCCAGATCTTGCCAGAAAATATGCAGATTTATATGGCAGTATGAAAATGACCAATTAATAATACGTTAGACAGCTAGGAATATCCCATCAATGAGAATCTTGTATGTCGTCTGGATCAATTTGGATCGCCAGTATTCAGCAGCCATCAGTACATATAAAATGAACAAAAAGAAACAGCGCAATGCACATAATGCACTAGAGCAAACTGCACAAAAGGAATCAAAAGGGTTGAACGCATACCCGTAGTCGGTTTCTGCTCTGTTGATTTTGCAGGCAAGTTTGCAGCTGACTTTCCATAGGACGCTCCAGCCATTGCTGCTATAGGCCCACCAACCAATGGACTATAGACAGCAGCACCTTTGCCACCACCCACAAGGTAACTTCCAGAACCAGCCCCTGTTAGCACAGGCTGTCCCTGTGGATTGGGGGGCCTTCTCAAATTCAGGCTTCCTGGAAACACTGCTTGCGCCATGGAATTTGGATCTGGATGCCGCTTCTGGGACAAAGCAGAACCAACACCACCACTTTGGTGCGCAGGCTCTGAATTGGAGAAAAAGAGCTGCTGGGTCTTCCCCAGGCTCTGTGACTGAGTAGACTGAGGGGAAACAGATGATCCAGCAGTCATCACTTTCTGACTGGAATTCAATGTTGGAGATGCCCCCTTACCTGCTGTGCTTCCTGCATTTGAGATTGCAATTGCTGCTGCAGGGGATTGAGCAATGGCATTTCCAGGAGGGCCTGCTTGAGCCATCCTCTGGGAGGAGTGCATCTTCCACTGCAATGGGTTCTGCACATTTGGGAAGCTCATTGCCCCTGTTGGAAAATTGGGGCTGGTATAGGCCACAGGTAAGCGATCAGCATAAGCTACTGTCCCAGATACCACAGCTGTCGAGGTGGAAGATACAGCTGGTTTTGTACGAAATACAACCTGCTGCTGCTGTCCAGCTGCTCCAGTCGATGGTGAGTGGCTAGACTCAGTTGACTTATCACTGCTTCTGGTAACAGGAGACTTCGTTTTTGACAGGTTGCCAAGCTGATAATGGTTATGCCCAAAGTCCGGCAAGGGTTGCAGCATTCCATGGCCTGGTGGGACCGGCCCAGCTACATCTATGACTTTCATGCCCATCTGGAGAGATGGATCACCAGGCTGTTGGAGCTGCTTTCCACCCTGGCCCGTCACCATGATTGGGAAATTTGGGTTAAAACTTGGGTTGCCAGGGAAATTTTGGACCTGGAGCTTCTTCTGAGCAAGCGAGGATTGACTTTCATGGCCATCCTCATTGTTCTTGGTTGTTTCAGGTTCAGTGCTATTGGACTCTGGAAGCTTTGATGTCGGGAAACCATGCTGGGGCCTGACAAGCTGTTTTTGAGAAGTCACAGACGGTGAATTGGTGGGATTTGGCATTTGTGGTAGGGGGTGAGATTGGAGCTGCAGCAGCTGAGAAGGGTAGAAAGATCCAGCAAAGAATGGAGCCGCCGCTGGCTGCAGTTGCTGCTGGTTTATATGCGCCCTGTATGGTGGCGGGACAGGAAAAGGATAATTATTCTGAAGCATGGCCAGATATTGAGGATCAGAAGTTGCTGCTGCTATGTTGTTTAACTTGGCATTTGCAGAAGCTGCTGCAGCAGCTGCCGCCACACCAGATGCAGATAATAAGCCTGCATTTTCTGGTAAGCTGCTTGGTTTTGCTTCTCCCACTCTCGACTGTGAAACAGGAAAGATGCAGGCAGGCCCTTGATGTTAAAAAAATTTCAAATCTCAATCTTTCATTGATGAAAATAAATGAATTGAATTTGACATAATGGACTAAACTGACTCCCTTTTGTGAAAAGCCTTATCAAGCCAATACCATGTCAAGAATCAGTCCAGAATGTAGCTTGGTTTTCTTGAGAGCTATCATAATCCAACCACAGACTACACGGTTCATTCTGCAGATTTGCAGGAACATGGAAGAAGCCATAACCAGTGCAAGTCTTGGCTTTCAAACTGCATCTATAAACATTTTGATTTTAAGATCAATGAATGAAATGCATCTAAAGTTCATCTGAGCTTATATGCCCCCAATCTACGCAGCTAGCTCCTAGATGGATTTGGATGAAAATACACTTCAATTGGACATGTTTCATCTAAAGTTCCAATAGGCTTGCCGGCCACACCAGCACATTGTTTCTGGATGATCTTGGTCACACATTAGTGCACTTTAATTGGGAATATGTGATTAAGCAGTTCTGTGGTGAAAATGGTGATGATGACGAAAAAGAAAACGATGACAACTACAATCCCATAAGACTGTCCTTGGATGCACAAGCACATTAAATTGCAAGTATTCAAGTAAATTGGGATGAATATACGCATACAGTAGCACACACCTGAAATTTTGAATTATAATTAAATTCAGTACGTAGCCTAACTGAAGCTGATGTTCATTAGAGTAGTAGACTAAGAACAACAAAATACTCAATCAGGCCAGGCCAAGCATCCAACATATATAACCTCATACAACTCAACTCAATAGCAGGCTGAGATTTGACTCATTTCAGATTCTGCCCTCCATCAAGTTGGCTGAAGATCTTGGGACATGAGAAAAAAATAAAAGAAAAGAAAGGGAATCAATGTAAAGAAACTAAGGCATGTTAACCAAGTAATTTGCTACAGCTAGCTGCACATGACAGTTTGACTATTTGGGAGATTTTAAAGAAAAAAGGAAAACCGTATGCATCATATAATTTAGAAGCTTCTAGAATGAAATTCTGTGGTACTGTTGATCTCCTGATAACTCACCTGCTGCACAGATTGAGGAAGTAATGGCTGCCTTTTGTGGGCATCTATGAGGGAGTTGGATGACTTTTCTTTTGGGTTCTGGCCATTTATAGTGACAACTGATCCAGTAGCAAGACCATTGGTGGTAACAGTGTTTGAATTTTGTATACCAGAGTTGCCAAACAGTAAAACATCTGACTGTGGCAAGATATTCATGTTATATGGCTTGGCACCATATAAAGCAGCAGAGCCAGAAGCAGCAGCAGCAGCAGCATGCCAGAAAGGATTGAGTCTTGCAAATTGTTGCTGATAATGGATTAGACGAGCAATGAAAAGATGAGTTGCACACCGGTTCGGTCGTGGCTGTGATAGCATGACAACAGGGGCCTGCAGTACAGAGACAAGACCAATTATGGTATTGTGGTGTGATATTTAAAGGGAAATTCATGTTTATCTAGGAAAAAATAATGATTGAATCACTGAAGAACAACACACTAGGCTACATTATAATCTAAAACATGCTACAACCAACAAACAAAACCAAAACTGTGATGCATTCTTAATTCATCTGATATTATCTACGAGTATTATTTGGCTTCTTGGGTTTTGGAGATGCATTAGCAATTTGAAAGTAAAGAAACTTCATCCTGGATCAAACATGCATTTAAAACTTAAAACAGTATTCAGAAAAACAGAGTTTTGCAACCTGGAATGTTAGGATTTCAAATTCTTTAGCTTTTAAAATCCTTGGGATGGGGGGGGAGAGAGAGAGAGAGAGAGAGAGAGAGAGAGAGAGAGAGAGAGAGAGAGAACTTGCTGAATGATTTATCTCAGAACAAAGAACCCAATGCCCCAAATTCTAAGTTTTGAAACAGAGTTTGCTCCAACTTGAAAAACAGAACGTGTGGACAGAAATTCTTAAGATGCCAAATCCAGGATTCTGATTGCTAAAGTTAAGAAAATAGACAAAAAAGTCCAAATGGTGCCATCAGCTCAAAATGTGAATGGATGTCTCACAGAGGAGGAAACAAAGCAGCATTCATGCATACATAACTCCCTAAATTGTCAGAATATGAAGGTCATTTTCTCCTATCACTATTAGGAATGCGCTAAAATTTGAGAATTCCAATATAGCAAGCTTAGAAAGATTGTGAATAATCTGCATGCAGGAGTACGACTGTAATAATTCCTCTTCCTGATTTGGATTTTTAAATGACAATAAATAAATGGAAGTGATTATAAAATATTACTCCATCAAATTTCAAGCTAACTTATCATGAAGAACACAATGAGGCTGATGCATGAATTAGTTTTTTTTCCATCTTAAAGGATATTTAGTTCGGTTTTAATTGTAATTTTTATTAATTGGGGATTATTTTATAGCTTCCTTCATTAAAGATTACTATGGATTTCAGTTGTTGATGGATTGACTTTATAGTTACTTTTCTCCCTATCCTTGCATTCCTTTTTTTCTCTTCTAATCACCCTTTCTATACTCTTCTTTCTTCCCTAGCCTCCTCTTCCCCCTTTTGTGAGAATCATTTTCTCTCTCTTTCTTCCAATCTGTCCTATATCAATTTTGCAAACAGATGATTAGAAAAACAAAATACAAAGTTCACAAAGAAATGAGTGGAAGTATTGACATACATAAGACTCAAGTAAACCCAATCCAAAGGAGACAGCTATTTTTAATATATTATAGAACTCAATGGTTAAGAAAAAAGTTATGTGATAAGTAAAACAACCAATTACATTTGGGATGGCAGCATTGACATCCATAGGAATAGCTCCTCGGACAGATGGCACTCCAGCAGGGTTATACCTGATCACAAGGCACTTAATTAGTTAATGCCCCAACTGATTTATCAAAGAGGGAACTCCCATATATTATATGAACAAATGTAGCATACCCAAATGGAGGAATACCACCAGGCCAACCAGGAATCATCATTGGAGTGGGGGTTGATGCAGAAGACATGATTCCAATGGAGTGTGCTGAAACGTGCAGACAAATTAAGTTGGAGCAAAGCACAGTTCTCAATGACAGTTATAGACGGATCACCTACAACCATGCTGAAGCCCATTTATCATAAGGTTGTCATCTTCTGATATCCATTTAAACTTTCGGGGTCAGTTCCACAATTCTGCTTCAGCAACAACCCATTTCTTATGCATTCAGTATTCTGACTACAAAATGCTTGTGAAAGGGGACTCTAGGAACCCTACATCCATTGTAGGTGATCATTTATCACATTATATACATACATACATACATATTATATATACATATATATATTGAAAAGGAACTCAGCTAATATACTGACCAGGTCTATCTGACTGTCTTGCCCAACTCTTTTGAACTTTCTGAAGGTTCAGGAGCTTGCTACTGGCCTTATCCAAATTGTTTCCATCAGGATTTGATTCTGTTTTCCTCTCATCAACCAATTGCTTCTCTGAGATTGCTGCTCCTGCAGCTTCCTTTGCTTGAATTTTGACCTGTTGATCTAGAAAGCTGGAACTCTTCTTCACTCTTGTTTCCTCAATCTCCACTATTGTGGTGACTTCTTTGCTCTTCATAACCCTTCCATCAGTGTCTTGGTGCTGTCGGAGAATGAAAGAAATCAAAATAACTATCATGTAATAAGGAAACATCTCTCGACAGAGCATTCCGTTGGGCTGCTTGCAGAAATGGGAGTATAACTTTGCTGCTACGAATGCCCCACCAGGACAAAACAAAATATTTAGGACTGGAAAATGAGCCAGGCTTGACTGCAGACCAGCTCAAGCTTGAATTAAGGCCTGTCCGAAGAACAGGCTCACCCTGAACTTAAAGGCAGATTAGATCAGCTAGACAGATAAGGGCTTGCTAGGTAGGTCAGATCTCTCAGGCTTAAGCCTGGATTTCTATCAGTGTATTCAATATGTTAGGTGGGTAGGTGTGAATATATATTACACATTGTTCAAACTAAACAGGCCAAGCTATTGACTCCGCTCAGCTTGAGTCCAAACTGCAGCAACAAGCATGGATCAAAATGAGCCAAAGTCCAAACTCAAACCCATATATTATATAACATCTACATTCAATTAGCCGTTTTTTCATTTCCTGTTTTCTTCTGGATTGAAGAACTTGCATTCGAGAGACAAGAAATTATCAGGTTCCCAAAGAATTACAAAGACATGAACAGAGAACCAGAAAGAGAGAGCCCAACAAAGTTTTATGCTTTAAAAGCAAACCAAGAAATCTTTCCTGACACAGGAATTAAAAGCAGAAGACCCAATTGTCTGATACCTATTTGTCATTCATGTGCATTTATCCTCCACCTCACAATCTCCTTTGATCCTTCAAATATATATGCATCTCTCAAAATAAAACCCATGAAAAAGTATCCTGTGACACTTCAAAAACCTTGTCCCCTTACTGAATTTTTCTACATACATGACATTCAGCACCCAACTAAATCATACAGATGCATTCACTGAAGAGAGAGAATTTTGGAATAGTATGTAATATTTCCTATTTAAATTCAATCTATTCCTTAAGGTGCAATTTCATATATCAAAAGCAATGCAAATATCACTCACATGCTCATTATCTGGTGCAAGGGCAGCACATCTATCAATAGCATCAGGCATGCAGTCATCGGGACAGGAATTTTCAGGAGGAGCCTGCAAGCAACATGATTATTTATAAAACATCTAATGCAATGCAAATAAATTTGAATTCTCACAGTATAGAAAGGCTAAAATTGCTAACCATCAAATCAATTTCAATTCTAGACCCTCTCAATCCCTCAGCCACGGCTGCAGAACCTCCACTGATTGAAACAGACAAAGTTAGTCACAAAGTAATTGGAAAAAACGATAAGGGAGCAACATAAAACATTCATTAAGATGAGAAACACACATTTTTGGTGTGTCAAGCTTAACATCTGGAACTGGGAAATCTTTGTTTGAAGAGCTTATATCCTTTTGGGTGATTACATCATTTTGATTAATGGGTGCCTTTGAGTCCGCATCAGAAAGTCTCTCTTCTGTTGCAAGAACACTTACGGGAGGCCTAACATCTGGAGAAACTACGGCTTTTGCCTCCAAGGGACTCATGCTGGGTTTCACATCTGAACGTTGGGGATCTTTTGACCCAGAAGTTTGACAAGAGGGAGAAACTGGCAATGAAGTGTCTGGCTTGGAAGAACCATAATTACTAACAACAGCATTTTTGCCAGATTCTGGAGATGAAGTCACTAATTTGTGGGATTCCTTGTTTCCTTCCATCTTTATTACATGAGCAGCAGCAGCAGATAAACTAGCAGACTGCCCTGCATTTGTGCTCCCAGAGGGCTTGGTTCCAGAGGGCTTGGAAGGACATGCAATCAAGGTAGGGGAGTTGCCATTGTCTTCTAATTGTGGAGGCCTTGGCTTTTTCCTCTTTGGAGCTGCAGAAGATAATTATTGAGGTTGAGGATAAAACAAAATTAGCATAATGCTAGCTTAATGATGATAATGCTCTTTGGAGCCTGTGAATTGAGAATTGAGACATTCAATAAGCAAATTAGCATGCTCACTAACAGTGCTAGCTTAATAATGATAAGAACAAAAATGCCAAACATTACTAATACCACAAAATATTAGAATCATACCCAAAATATCTTAAAACCATGAATCCATGACACTCGTAAAGTCTAAAAGGTCTAGTTGGCATGTCATGGTTTAACAGGAAAATTTGTTTACCATGTTTCCAAAGAAATCGATAGCAATCATCTTTTTAAAGATAAAGTATTCATAAATAATGGGTACTATGATATAAAAGGAAGAGATAACAATCACAAATTTGCAGAAGGACAACTCTAGAGATTATATAAATTAGGTAGGAGCAGCAGTTCATAGAACTAACAGCATAAAATGCATGAACCTGTTGGTGCAGGTTTTTAAACCCTGGCAGCATTATACCCACCATCAAAAATTTCTTTCTGAAAAACCGAAGCCTAAAATTTTCTTCGTTGATTTTAACAATCATTAATATTTCCTTCATATTATGGGGCTTCTCTGTTATTCTAAAGTTATTCAAAAGAAGATATTATTTCCATCACCTCAACTATTTGAAGAAGTATAAGCAAGAAAGTGGAGCTTTAATTCAGGGAATATTTATCTGCTATATCCTGTCTTTGATGTCTTACTTAGGAAGTCAAACCAGACCATTAAAATTGACACTGCAGCATCAAAATTTTCTGCCTTGATACAGGAAGGAGGGAAATAACAACAAGCTGAAAACAGAAAGTAGGAAGGAATTGGCTCAATAAGGACCCTAAAGGACATATGCAAGTAACAATAGGAATTAGAGGTAGCAAGAAAAGATTCAACAACTAGGTCAAAATGAGGTTATGGTCCTCTCTGAGAGCAATATAGCAGAACTTATGCATATCTCACAGTGTGAAGATAGCAATTAGGAAATGAGGGGAAATTATGACATCATACATCCATGATAATGATTATATTAAAAGGATCCAAAACGCTGCCATTGTGCTCATAGAATGTCCCTACTGAATAATGAAGTCATAATATTAGATAAGAAACAACGGTTTCACATGCAGTCTTTCTTCTCACCCGTGACAGTTGGTGTTGGGATAGGGCTTGAATGCAGTGGCAAGGCCTGTGAAATAGGAGGTGAAACCGGGGTTGACACTGGTGATGAAGCTTTGGATGCAACTGACACTGAGTCTTCATTGGGTGAGTCAAGCTTTGGATCAAGTTTTGGGGAGGCTTGAAAGACCTCTGACTTGGGAGGAGGGAGGTGTGACTGTAGCTTGGTAAGTCTAAACAAGAACTGGGCCACTTCAACTTCGCTTTCAGAAATTGAGACCTGCAAAGAAAGCCACAGTGTAGGGTAACAAAGTTGAGAAAGAAAATATTTTAAAAAAAGGATCAGAATGAGAATACTGAATACCTTTGAAGTCTTCAGGCCCTTTGTTTTCATTGATGTGGGTCTCTGTTCCAAAAAATGATATCGAACAAATGAAAATCAAAACATATACATCCATGTATGATGATCGGGAATGGTAAGGAGATGAACAAAATACGAGGATAATCGTAACTAAAAAAATTAATTAGAGCCACGGCATACCAGAAAAGTGCAAATGTTTCTGCAAAATGTTTTGGAAGAAATAAAGAGCCTGGGATAAGCCCCAGCTGCAGGAAAGTCACCAATTTTTACTTCCAACTTTTGGAAAGTAATCGGATAAATTTCAAGCTAACTCATACTGGCAAACGGCAGGGATCCTCAGAAAGAAGTACCATGATAATTGGCTTTCACATGAGGATCATCCAAAGGCAAAACCTTTATAGCCTAAGTCCCAAGTTGAGAGAAAAAATTCTTATGGCTAAAAACCACCATATTGGCTTCTACAATAAGAGCGGAACAAGATGACATTCCCAAAGGTAAAAACTTTTCCAAAGTACCAACTGAAACTCGTATTAAGAACATAAAAGAAGAAAATCCGTGGCTTTTCAAAATGTTCAAAAAGACTAGGAAAAAAAAAAACCTGCTGCGAATTCTTAAACGTGAACGAAAGATCCTCAAATGTCCGAAACTTGGCATTTGTTGATTCTGACTTGCGAAGTGACCAGATCACGTTGGATCATTTCTTTTGTTGGCAATAAACAGCAAAACACTCTAAAATGAACCCAAAAAAACAAATATCGACATAAAAGAAACGAAATTCAATGTCAGGACTCAGAAGTAGAAGTTTTCTTTGGACCAATCAAAATTCTGAAATTGAGAACCAAATGAAAAAGCATCCGCGCCTTCCCAAAGATATCCGAGAAGAAAGTAAGAGGAACTCTATGAAATCATGAATTCAAAACGCTTCATCAAACTTCAAAATAACGAGAAGCATCGATTTATCTTAAAAAAGGAAGCTCCTTTCATATAAAAATAGCACATTCTTTTTTTTCTAAATAGATCTGGCGACACTCTGCCCATGAAAAATACTAAAAAGACCCAAATTACCGAAAATGCTGAATGAAACCAACAAAAAAAAAAATTCTCCGACTGGAATGTTCTAAATGAAGTGACAAACCACAGGAAAGGAGTGGAAAACTGAAAAATAAAATAAAATAAAACAATCAATCGCCAGCAAGAAATAGAAAAGTGAAATTTACTCTCTTTTTTTTTTTTGCAAAATGTTTTAGCAAGTATTTCTTCAAGAAATTACATTAAAAAACGGTTCGAGTCCAAAGAGGACAAAAAAGACGGAATGTCAGAAAAAGGGTTCAGAAAATGAAAAAAGTAGAAATAGAAAAGGCATGAAAATGGAAATATTTTGATGGGCTACGTGCGCACCAGTCTTTTGCCTGCCTTCATTGAAGCATTGGACGAAGGCGGAGACGGAGATGCAGCACTAGTCCGAGCAGGAGAAGAAGAAGAAGACTGCCGAGCAGCCGAAAAAGAGTCCTGCAACCTTTTCGCAGATGCTGAAAACATAGAGTTGGAAAACAAATAAATGAAAACAGAAAAGAGTTACAAAAGAAATGTAAAACAAATGAGGAAATTTTCCAAACCTGAACGAGCCTTCCGTGGAACCGAAACACCAATCACCTCGTCAGATCCCTGAAACAGAAAACAACCAGAACAAAAAAATCAATAACGCATTGGAAACACGACCGGAGAGAAAAAAATCGAAAAATCACCTTCCACTGCGATTTCCCTCTGCTAGACTGCCGCAACGAACCTCCAGAACGCCGTATAACCTCGTCTTCCTCATCCTGCTCTTCATCAAAGCTCTCGTCTGAGCTCCCGTCTACAATATCATCTCGATCGACACGAAAGCTCTCATTCGAGTTACTCAATCTCCTCCTCCGGCTAGATCGATCCTTACCATTTGATCGATCCCTGATCACTGTGTCGTTGCCCGCGTCTTCTGCCTCGGAAACCCCTGACGACACCAAAACAACAAATTCAGATAGAAAATCCACGAAAATGATAAAATCAAACCATTTCAGAGATTCCATATCAGATCCGCCTACCATGAGACTCCCGATAGACGCTGCCCCGAGATCTGCGCCGAGAAGACGAGAAGCTTCCGGAGATTGCAGCCGTCCCTCTTCTGCTCTCCCTATTCCTCTCCATTCCGATAATTAAAGAATCCGACGAGCCGAAACCGGGCGTATTTCATCGAAACGGCGTCTCGGTATCGAGAAAACCCGGCAATTTTCCGAAAAGGAACAGCATCAGATCCGCAGCTAAGAGCTCGAAACCGACCAAGATCGACCGGAAGCGCCCGAACTGGTACGAAATTCGTCGACGAAGCCTCGGAATCGGAAGGGGTTGCGGCGATTCTGCTACCGGATCGGTGGGTTTTCCTGGAAGAAGAAACCCTAGAAAAGCGGGGCGAATTTCTTCTCTCCTTCTCCTTCTCCGTCGTCTTTTAGAGCTATCCACCGAAGTGCCACAAATTCTCCTTCACTGTCATAAAAAGCAGGCTAAAGCTCAAACCGACGGCTGAGAATTTCCCTTGGGTAGTGGCAACTGGAATTGACCGTCCATCTGGGGAGGACGCATCTGACGGTCTGCATGTTACAGACTGATGTGGCGACAGATCTGGCCGTCCGTGGGATTGGTGGAGGATGTCTCTGAGACTGTGACACGTGGCGAGGCCTCAGTGGAAGCTGCTACAATCCTGGCAGCCGCTGACAATTCGGTTCTCAAAGTCCCAAGCTTCCACCGGCAGCAGCCAGTTTCCTGGACGTGCTTGACTGGATTGAGCGGTACAGGTGGCTGGAGCCCGTACACCTCCGGACACCCGCTGCGCCTTCCCCGTGAACCGGCGACGGTACAAGCTCGGCTGGGGTTGGACGGGGAAGCAGTTGCGGGGATCTGACGCGTCGCGTCTGCAGCCGTTGATTTGAACCACGTCCCACTTAATAGTATTTATAAAAGATATGGAAATTAATTAAAAATATAATTTAATTAAACTAAACTTTAAAATATATTTTTGTTGTGCTTTCATTTAATGAATCATTAAAGTTGACATGAGTAAGAAGATTTAATAATAGCAAAATTCAAAGGCATTTGGACGTGACTTTTGAAATTAATAATCTGTACTGTAGTGTGAAGTATGAGCTTTTAAAAAGTCCATAAATTCCTCTTTTGTGATTCAAATGTTCAATTATCAATTGAGTAATTGGATGCAATATGTGTTGGAATTTGTGGTTGAGATGTATGTGACAATTTTAACGAGCAGTCCAAATAAACCACTTTCAATGGCTATATCATCAAAATTATTCTTTGGAATAATAAGAACTAAAGGGGGAATTAAACTCGGAACCTGAGCGGTGTTGACCTCTAGCCTCAGTTAACCACAATAAAATTTTTAAATAATTTAATGTATTTTTAATATATTATTTTACTATGTTAACAAAATATTCAAGAAGATGTGAAGAAAGAAAAAAGAACAGAGAGCTATTACTCATTGAAATATATCATAATAAATTTAAAATAAATTAAATTATTCTTTAAAATCATTATAATCAGACGTTACTGTGACATCAAACTATTGCCATGATTTTTGCAACCAAATGCTTAATAATAAATTAACAATCCTAATAATCACATGCCATTTGGTTTGCTTGAATGCGACGATCAGCCTCGGGGCCTCGCTCAGCGATGTGTAGCTGGGCGGTGGTCATGCACGCACGAACTAGCCAGGTCCAGGCGCCCCGCTCGCGACCGAAAGGTTGGGTTGTATCCATCGGCAGTTAGGTGGAAATACTGCTGACTGCAAGCATAAAATCTCCTCCGTGCAGACGTCCATCCGTCGCACATACTCTTTTGTTACCATACGAAATCCAAAGGTGACTATCATTGCAGGCACACACGCTAGAGTTCAATCGGCCACCTCTCAGACATTCACGAGTATACACGTGTAAGAGATCTTAACCACTCATTCCGTAACACGAGAGAGGCTTTTTAAAATATTTCATAATTTGAGAGAAGTTAAAATACGGCGTTGGTGTGATTACCGAGCAACTGTATAACCAAGACTACGGAGTATCGGCGTCCCAATCATGGAAGACACGTCACTCAACTAACCGGGGCATAAATCCATTGAGCTGCCACGTAGGCATCAACTAGATTCCCTCACGCTTTCAATGCTGGCCGCTGGATCGGACGATCGGAGGACCGAACGGCGCCCCAAAGGAACGAGACAGGAATTCAACTCTGTGGCCCTAGAAACTGACACGTGGAACACGGTCAGGAGAGCTGCTGCCGTGTCCGGTTTCCCGGTTGCGCTGCGAGTAGATAAACTAATATCTTGTTTGCCTAGAACGCCGGAATCCTATTTACCTTTTCCGGTGAATTTTGATTTTTCTTTCTGACTAATCTGCTTGTCGTACCTTTAGGTTTCCGAAATTGCCCCTGCGAGTTTTCAGCCTTTACTCGATGCGTGTGGGCATAAAAGAGGAAAATTCGGAAACATGCAGGCGCACTTTCGTTGCCTCTCTCTCTCTCTCTCCCTCCATTGAAATGGCAGAGCATGCACTCAAAGTCGTTGTGGATAGCGTTCTTCGCATCCATCTTCAACGCTGAAGGGCAACGCATTGTAATCCAAGCTTGGCTTATATTAGGCCTATCGGTACCGTTCAAAATGTATCATACACGGTAATAATTTCTTTTAAAGATAATGATGCAATTCGAATTGGATATAATACTTGAAAATTAGATTTGAACCGTTGAATTACGTTGTTTTTTTAAACATCAGTTGTTGAAATATGTGCACCGGATTTGGTGGCTTGTCCTTGGCTGTGATTGACTTCTAAGCAGCAGTGCAGAGGGCAGGAAAGCACGTGATTAGGAAATTTTGTCTCGAGTCACGCTCTCAGGATGAGTAGGAATGAACAGATAATGTCACAGAGACTCAAAACTCGCGAAGTTTGGCTCCATGAAAGTGCTATCCAAGATATTACAAAAGGAAAGGTTAAAGAAGATGATGTGGGGATGACGTCTAACTAATTTAAATTTGTAAATGTAATTATTGCAGAGAAAGATTAAAAAAAAAAGACTATCATAGTAAGTATATATGGCATTACCAATTGAAAAATGCAATTTTTATTTCTATTTATTTTGGGCTTTGTTGGGTTGCGTTAGCATGATACTCTTTCTTTCATGCACATTTTTATGAGATTGATGTGATATTTTAATGATTATTATTATTTCATTTTTAGTTTTTATTAAAATTCTTATAATATTAATACAATTTTTCACCTTTCTCCTTTTTTCTTTTTTTGGGTTGGGGTGGGGTGGGGGGGTTTGGGGGAAGCGACCATTCTATTTTTTTCTTAACCCTTTTCATTTCCAACTATGCTATATTCAAATATTCAGATAGACCATAGAGTAAGAGAAAAAAGTCTATTTGGTTTGAAGTAAAAGAAACCCAAAAGAGAAAGAAAAGAAAATCAGTATAATAGGGTAAAAAGTCAGGTTAGTCATCGAGTGAAAAGGAGAAAAGACAGGTAATTATATAAAATTGGAGTAATTAAATTACCAAGGACTCCTGATGAATGGATTGGATGCCCGCCCCAGACTTCATTTGAAATTTGCGTGCGCAGACGAGCATGTAGAGAAAGATTAGGGGCGGATTTCACGGCGCAAGAACTTGAGGCGAGCCCCTAACAGAAGTAGAACGCGGTACAGTCAGTCCCCCCACTGTCGTAATTACTATATGATGGTGACTTGAATCCGGTGGTCCATGTCGTTATTAGTTTATGTCGTTGCTTAGTGAATCGCTTAAGCTTTTCTTTTTTATTGTCCGATGAAAAAGTAATCTGTCATAGCGTATCTTCCATGTCATTATGGACTCTTCACATAAGAATGAAGGGAAATCCTAACTTTCATAGAATCGGGGCCCGCTTTGGATATGAATTTATCCGTAGAAATCATGCATTTCAAATTTCAATTAGGCTGTCCTTGGTTGGGTGTAAAAGGACATATACTTGGACGTGTCATGGAGTAGAAAACGTACCACACAAAAAGACAAAATAACTAATATAAAAAGGTATGTATTTATGCATGTATTAGTTGTTACTTTATTTGATTGGGGTATGAATTGTACCTGCAACAACGGAGGGTGTACGGTAGCATAGACTACACACCCTACTTTAGGGGTAACGTAGTAATCCAAATCCAAACACATCCTTAGATATGTTTATTATAAAAGGTAGGTTTAAAAGAATGCAAAGTAATGTTAGTAAAAAACAGAAGATGACCATAATAGACTGAACAAAGATAAAATGAATGTTTTTTTTATTAAAAATTATCAAGAAATAAATAAAATAAACAATAGAGAAAAAGAAATAAAATGTTATTCACAATGTTTAAATATCGTATAAAAGGAAAAGTTAAGATTTTACATCCTTTTTTTTTTTTTTACATGATACGTGTATGGTTTGATGGAGAAGATTTGTAAAAGGTGAAGGAAGAGTGAAATTATAAAAGAAGTGCAAGAAGAGAGATGGTGACAGCAATGATACATGATGTCAGAAACAATGGGTAAACGTTTTTAAGAAATAGGTAAGTAATTGTGTGAAAAAAATGAGATTATTACTGAAAGTTTTAAAAAATTGAATCCCAAATAAAAGAGAGTAAAAAATATATGAGATAAAATAACTACCAAGAAGAAATAAGATACAAGCTAATAAATAAATAAATATCTAAATTGCTGCCTGAATAAAATATTACGTATTACGATAAAACGTTGATTTATGCAAGTTGGATTTTTCAAGAAATAAATATTTTCGCACCTTACTAACTTCTGTAATTTACTTGAATAACTAATTTTTATTTTTCATCGACGTATTAAACTCATGACAAAAAATAAATGTTTAGAGTTTCTGGACAGAGCCCTGTGCTGGGGCATGCTTAAACCTCTCTCATAAGTCACTAATGATTCATGATATAAATGCGGCCCACATATCGCAGGCCATTACATAAGTCTCAGAGGTGGGCCATGCCATAATTTTCATCGTGTCTGAAAAAAGTGGGTAGTTGTTATTGGCCATTTCTAGCTGATGGACCCACCACCACCTAATTAAAGTGCAATCTTTAATCCGGTTTCTCTCATGGATCGGCCGACATGAGGAGTGTATGGTGGGTAGGGTTCATCCCCCTTCTCATACCTGCACTTGGGTCTTATCAGCTACTTTCTCCTTTTTTTTTAGTCCTTGAGTTGATCCTGTAGAATGCTTACCATTGGTTAATTAGGGTTTGTCTGCATCAGGAAGTGGAGTGTAAACATGCATGTTGGCTCGATATATAGACCAGCGAATCAGACATATCAATGGTAAACGATCGGCGCACCACAGTTCTGCCTGATTGCCAATCTGGTTGGATTTTTCTGACTTTATGCGCTTTGAGCCTTTGATTAAAATTCTGTCCGGCACTTGGACTGATTAGTCATGTCAACGTCCCATGACTTTGTTGGACGTAGGCTTGGGTATCGACCCAGATATATGCGCTGTTTCTGAAGATTTATAGCCATGCTGATCGACTATGGGCCTGTTTGGCCCTGCCATCGACGGGGCTGAAATCCTGTTTACAGTTTCAAAGACTTGATGTTTCGCTAAAATGTATCCACTTTTTGGAAATAGAGTACCATGCATGAAGCTTCTCTAGAAATTTCAAGATTTTTTCCTTATCAACAAGTCAAAAGATGGCTGGAATATTTCTGGGTGGTATTCAATTCAACCAAGTCAGATTCAACTGCTGAAACACAGCTAGAGAGCAATATTTTCTATGCAAAGCTGGAAAAATTGCTGACATGAG
>JAYJMB010020853.1:0-41666 GCA_036873735.1 Pouteria campechiana | reverse complement strand
CCCTTACTCACACTACTACAGAAAATTAGATTGGAGCAAGGTTCTAAATTTGGGTGCCCACGACAGCACCACCAATCATACCCCAAACTCCATTATTATCTTCCAAAGATACTTATTCAGAGAATACAATGTGCACGGCTAAAATAGGGTTGTTCAATTTATGAATAATCATCTGCATGAATTTCCCCTAGCTAAGTTCCTCTACCAACATCATAATTAAACATCCTATTCAATTCCCCATGAATTTTCAAGAATAACTAATTCAAATTCATACCCTAGCCCCATGAATTTGCATAACAACACTCTATTTAGGATAGAAAGTATAAATTAGCTTGGGGAAAATGCTCGCCAATACGATATCTTGTTGATTCCACTCCAAATCTTCAATCTCTTCCTCTAGTCACAGCAAGAAGCTTCTTTGGTAAGATTTTTAGATTTCCTCTTCTTCTTTTACCACTCAAATGGATGGATTTTCTCTCACTTGTTGCTTGGGGTGATAGTATCGCACATATACTATAATTTTCCCACAAAAATTTGTTGAAAATATGATCTACATATCCTTAATCATATCTCTCATTTTTACATTAAGTTACACATATAATTTCTTCCACAATCGCGATGAGCTCATGTGCACAATTTACATAATTTACCTCAAAATAACTATTTAGGAAATTTCTCTTACCTGACAATTCTAGAGTGTCATATTCCACACCCCCTTATAAAAGTTTCATCCTCGAAACTTCAAGTGAATGAGTAAGTGTAATTAGTCTTCATCATTTCTTCAAGCTTCTATGTTGCTTCTTCCTCAGTATTATGACTCCACTGGATTTCTATAAAATGAATTATTTTATTCCTTAGTTGCTTTGTCTTGCTATCTAATATATTGCATGTTTTCCCCTAATTTGGATTTCTTTCGATTCCATTATATGAGAGGGATCTGGTTCATATTTCCTTAATGATGATATATGGAATACATCATGTATTCCACTCAAGATGGTGGCAATGCCACTCAATATGCCACTCTACTGATCCGATCTAGAATCTTATAAGGATTCACATATCTTGGGTTCAATTTGCCTTTCGTGCCAAACTGCAATACAACTTTCATAGGAGATAGTCAAGAATAATTTGTCTTCCACTTGACAGTCCATGTCACGCCTCCATGCATCAACATTAGCTCTTGTGGTGTGATTGAGCAATCTAAATCTTTTCTTTAATCTGAGCCACTTTATCTGTTATATCTGCACTCTTCGGTGGGCTACTAATGCACGCTCGCCTACTTCATTCTAATACACTCTCGCCTACTTCATTATAATACTGAGGTGATTTGCATTTCCAACCCTCGACCTGAGATAATAGTTTAGGTACACCATGCAATCTTACTATTTCTTTGTGATAAATCCATGCATAGTCTTCTATAGTGAATGTCATCTTGACTGGTATAAAATTGGCCATTTTAGTTAGTTTGTCCACAATCACCCAAATACTATCATATCATGTTGTTGTTTTTAGAAAGCCTGTAATGAAATCCATAGTAATATTCATCCCCTTTTAGTCAAGAATTTCAATGGGCTGCAATAAGCCACCTAGCCTCTGATGCTCAGCTTTCACCCTTTGACGTATTAAGCACTTAGTCATATACTTGGCTATATCATTTTTCATGTCATTCCACCAGTACTATGATTTTAAATCATGATAAATTTTTGGGCTTCTAGGGTGAATAGTATTGGGTGAATAATGTGCTTTCTCAAGTACTTTTTGAATAACTCCGGCTCCTCTAAGAACCATCATGTAATTTTTATATCTCAGAATGCCACCTGCACCCATTAGGAAGTTTGGTATTTCATTTTTCTAAGCTCAATCTTTCAATTTTTGGAACTCCTCATTTGTGGTTTCTTATTGGACCAACTTAATTTCATCTATCAAAGCCGGCTGTATACTTAACTAATACATTCGGGCAACCAACCCTTTCATTCCTGCATGTAGATCTAGGTTTCTTAGTTCCTCAAATAACTCGTTCTTCTAAGTGAGCATACATGCCATGCTAGTCCCAGATTTCCTACTCAGAGCATTAGCCACTATATTAGCCTTGCTTGGATGATAATGAATGTTCAGGTCGTAATCTTCCAAGACTTTCAACCATTATCTCTGCCTCATATTTAATTCCTTTTGAGTAAAAATATATTTCAGGCTTTCATGATTAGTATACACATCACATTTTTCACCATATAAATAATGTCTCCATAATTTTTAATGCAAAGATAACTGCTGTCAGTTCAAAATCATGAATCGGATAGTTCTGTTCATGTGGTCTCAACTGTCTAAAGGCATAGGCTATTACATTCCCATTTTGCATTAATAATCTCACCCAAATCCTTTCTTCGAAGCATCATTATGAACCACAAATCCTCCCCATCCAGATGGTATTTTTAATATTGACACTTCTACTAATCACCTTTTCAATTCCTGAAAGGCTTCCTCACAACTATAAGTCCATTCAAACCGGTTCCTTTTATGAGTCAATCTCGTCAGAGGCATAGTGCTTATGGAAAATCCTTCCCCAAATCTTTGATAATATCCAGCCAATCCCAAGAAATTTCTGACCTCTGTCACATTACTCGGTCATTTACCACTACTTCTATCTTGTGAGGATCAACTGAAATACCATCTCCCAAAACCACATGGCCCAAGAAGGCTATAATATTCATCCAAAAGTCACACTTCTTAAGTTTAGCATACAATTTCTCTTCTCTTAATTTTTGTAGTGTCATTCTCAAATGATATTTATGATTCTCTCTACTCTTAGAATATACCAAAATATCATCAATAAACATAATCACAAATTTGTCTAGGTAAGGTTTAAATAGCCTATTCATCAAGTCCATAAAAACTGCGAGAGCATTTGTTAAACCACACAACATTACTAGAAACTCGTAATGCCCATATCTCATCCTAAAAGCAATTTTAGTCACATCCATGGGTTTAATTCTCATCTGGTGATCTCCTAATTGCAAATCAATCTTTGAAAAAATTCTTGCCCCTTACAACTACCCTAGAGATCATCTCTAAGGGAAATGGGTATTTATTCTTTATGGTCACTTTATTAAGTTTCCTATATTCAATACATAACCTCATGCTTCCATCCTTCCTTTTTACAATTAATATTGGTGCTCTTCATGATGACACACTAGGATGAATAAATAAATTCCTTATCCATCAAATCTTGTAACTACACTTTCAATTCTGTTATTTCTATTGGTGCCATTCTATATGAAGTTTTTTTATTTTTATCGGCTCAACTCTAGGTTGAAGATCAATATAGGATTCCACTTCTCTTTCTAGGGGGAATCCTAGCAATTCACCTGGAAATACATCCAAAAAATCCCATACCATGGGTATATTCTTTAACGATTGGTGCTCTAAATGGATCTCTATAGTAGACACTAAGCATATGCCTCACACCCTTTTTCGCAGTAAGCTTATAGCTCCCATAGCCAATATAAGCTTAGGTACCTCACTTTTTTGCAAGTTCTTAAAGGTTATCTCAATCTCATCTATGGTTCTCAAAGTGACCTTTTTTTTTGCAATCTACCTTGGCCTCATACTTTGCTAACCAATCCATCTAGATCCAACACGATCAAGTCAGCATAAAAGTTTCTACACTTAATTGTTGTGGGAATAAAACAACACATTTTAGTAGTTGTGTTCACCATCCTCAGGGGAATAGACAATTTTACAACATTATACATGGGATATTTAGATAGACCAGCCTTATTCACAAATGCCATAGACACAAATGACTGAGATGAACCAAGATCAAATAAACCATATGTCATATAATCACAAACAAAAAGATCACTTGTGACCACATTGTCCATTGCCTATACTTCCTATGCATTGATTGCATGTATCACGACAGCACTTTGGGGCCCTTGCTCTCCTTGTTGGCATCCTGGTGTTGGAGAGGTTCTTTTGCCTCTAACCTTCATCAGCAATCTGCCACGCTTAAGCTGCTATAATATCCAAAATCCTTCATTTCCTCCTCCACTCTGCAAAGAGGGGTAATCACGTTTAATATGACCCAATTCACCACAAAGGAAATATGTGTCCAGTCTCCTAGACCCTAATCCTATTATCTGTTTAGATACTTGACTTATCCCTCTTGCCTGTCCCGGGCTAGGTCTTGACATCTGTCCTCCTAGCTTTCTTGATATCATTGAGCATAGAATTTTCATATGTCTAGGTTGTTTACATTTAAAACATACTTTTCCAGGAAATGCACCACTGTCCTGGCCAATTTTGGGCTTCTTCATACACCCTTGGTCATTGTACCTAGTACGTTTTTTTTGTGTGCACTTCTTCATCTCGCTCTACCATACAAGCTCATTCCAAGATATCTTCATATATAGTCAACATAAATGGAGCCACATCCCATCTGATAGATAGTCTCAGTTCATCTACTATATGATAATCTTTTTTGTCCCTTAAATGTGGGAGGTTTCATATTATGAAACACTTTCATATTCAAATCCATCCCAGATTGTCCTTGGGATGTCTGACCCAAGCCCACTACTTGTTCTCCCATGTTATTTATTCTCATAATTAGTTTAATCAACCATGTAGACTCTCCCGCCTGCCTCCTTTGTGTTTGCACCAACTCCTGTAGAATCTTTGTTATGCTCGCCATCATGTTCATCATTGCACCCAACTCTGGCATTACTACATTCATTGGTGGAACAATCCCACCACTAGGGCCTGATGTGCCAAGCCTATCTGCACTTACAGCAGTTGGTTCCCTCTTAACTTCTAGCTGCCCCATTTCTACATGGCCTTTCTTTAACTCATTTGCAATTTCATTACCTTCTTCATTTTATGTTAACCTCGAGACATTTTCCTACCTAGGATGCTCTTCCTCCCTAGGAGCCTCCAACTGAGCTTCCCAAATAACCATCCCTGTAGCTCTAGAGCCAACAGACCTTCTCTCTAGCTCTTCCTCTACCATGGGAGCCTTTCCTTTATCTATCATTTTCCTTGGGGCTATTACTGCACAATTTAATGTTATGTGATCATCTAACAATACACACATAGACAACCAATTCAACTTATCAACTTAGGGTCTCTAATTTCATTCCTTAGGCTATTGCTCCCCCATGATCCTATAGGTTTATAGACTTATATTGGGCATGTCATTCTTTCACTTATATTTAATAGCAATTGTCATCACAATTCTGGGACTTATCTTTGATATTACCTTTGGCATTAGATAACTACTTAAACTCCGATACCACTTTGTAACACCTTGCTTTTAGGGTGCTACCTAATTTTTAATTCAAAGGAAAACCTCATCCAGAACATCCCCAAAACTTTTAGTATCATACTTGTGCAACCATTTCTACATAATCTCATATATCCATAAACACCATTATACTTAATACTACACACCCACGCATGGCCTAGTATCGCAAGTCTCATTGTAATGACAAATGTCAATGCTAATATACACAGAGATTCCACTATTATGACATGCCAATGCAATTATTTCATACATGGCTTAATACACATAAAGTTTGAATCTTTTAAATTTACAACTTATACATATTATATCAAAAGTTCAAAAAATGGGATTCGAACATTCAAAACTACCAAGCCAGCATGAGGGTCATAGCCTATCTCGATCATGAGCTCCAACCCCATGTTGGGCTCCATCTTTTGGCCTATTAAGTACAAAACCATGAATAAAATAAGATGAGTCTGGGCAAACTTAGTAAGTAGGTAAAGCAGTAAAGAGAAGACAATAGCGAATAGTCCATTACAAATCATGATCAAATTTAATACACATGCAATTCCATGACATGATGAATTTTATGACAATGCAACAATATCCCCATGCCCATGATGCACACGCCCTCATAATCAGGGTTTATATGCATCCTGACTATTGTCTCAACCTCAAAATCAAGACTCATATACCACCTCATCCTCAAGGCATTCTCATACATCCACATTCATCATCATCATGTCATTATCAGAACCAGTTTTATCATCAAGGCATCCATGCCACCAAGACATATCCATATCCCATGGGTGTCATCATATGCCCATGCCATTCAGGCATATCATATCCACACATTCCTAGTGTTACACCATGTCCATGCCACCAAGGCATATCCACACCCCATGGGTGTCATAGCATATCCATGCACATATCCACACCTCATGGGTGTCATATCATATCCATGCACATTCATGCCACAAAGGCATATCCACACCCCACTAGTGTCATAGTATATCCATGCACATCCATGCCACCAAGGCATATCCACACCTCATGGGTGTCATATTATATCCATGAAAATCCATGCCACCAAGGCATATTACACCCAGCGGGTGTCACATTATACTCATGCACATCCATGCCACCAAGGCACTATCATATTACAACACAAATGTTATTTACTATGCCCCATTTTCTTCTCTCCAAATCCTCCAAGGAACGCCACAGTAAGTCTTGTTGAAGGTTCTCCCAACAAGACATTACACCACACATGTTTAGGTGAAAATTTTTCATGTGCCGCTATAGTTGTACTAGCACTGCAATGCTAGAATCACTGGCCGCCCAATGTGTATTTGTTATGGAGCGGCGCCACGACGCCAATCTATCCTATTTTCTTGCATTCCATTTCCCCTCCATCGAGTCTTTCTTTAGCCATTTACAGTTTTCTTAACCACATCCATGCTTTTCTTTTACTCAATTTATTACCCAATCATCAAGATTTACCCCCATCTCACATGATTCAATCATGCCTATTATAACTCATGCCTCATAATGAAATACCATGCAATGCAATGTCAAAGCAAGTTAATTTAACACATATAGTTGAATCCAATTTCCAAAATAAACACATAGAAATGCATGATTTCATCATTTTACATCATGATGCAATATCATAACATTGTTTAAAACATGGTGCCCATATGCAAAATTATGGAATGCTCTTTATCCCTCACTTAATCATTGTATACACTCTATCTCCATCAATTTCCACATTCATATATATGATGAAAAGAAACCTCCTTACCTCTATGGAGACCATCATACACTCCTTGATCTCCAATTCAATAGCTTGATCCAAAATTAAGATGAAATGAATCCTACACACATAACATATACCCCATTTGAAATTTACATATGTTTAAATAAGGGATCCAACATAGTCTTATAAACTAGGTGGAATTCATCCACTCATTAGGATATATCCTTATCCCATTACACAGATAGTACCTAGTTTAATTCTTAATTAATGGACAATTAAGGCTGTGGTAAAGTCATTTAATTACACTTTGCTTTCTATAGTATCATTTCATCGAGCACTTAGCGTGCATCATTCAAATTCTTCAATTCCTGCAAAGAGTAATAACTGAAATTCATTTCCAATATCATATTATCATTGTTCACATGATTAACATCGAAATTAGCCTTGATAACTAATCCATCATACCCCAAACTCCATTATTCTCTTCTAAAGATACTTATTCAGAGAATACACTGCGCAAGGCTAAAATAGGGCTATTCAATTCACGGACAACCATCTTCATGAATTTCCCCTAGCTAAGTTCGACTACAAACATCATAATTAAACATCCTATTCAATTCCCCATGAATTTACAAGAATAACTAGTTCAAATTCATACCCTAGCCCCATAAATTTGCACAACAGCACTCTATTTATGATAGAAAATATAAATTAGCTTGGGAAAAATGCTCACCACTATGATTTCTTATTGATTCCACTCCAAATCTTCAATCTTTTACACCAACTACAGCTTCTTTGGTGAGGTTTTTAAATTTTTTTTTCTTCTTTTACCACTCAAATGGATGGATTTTCTCTCACTAGTTGCTTGGGGTGATATCATCACACATATACTACAATTTCTCTACAAAAATTTGTTAAAAAGGGGTGTAGAAAGGGAACTATTGGGGCATGGGAGAGGAGAGAGGAACAAAATTGCTGGGATTTGGGGGTGGGGGGTGGAGCATATAAACCTGCTCCTCCTTTGGTGCTCTGACAGTGTATGTTATGCCACACACATGCAGTCTTTTTAAAGCATTCTTTAGCAGCCTTTTTGCAATAATCTTTACATACTAAATGTGATTTACATGTCCTTAATCATCTCTCTTATTCTTATATTAAGTTACTTATATAATTTCTTTCACAATCTCGATGAGCTCATATGCACAATTTACACGATTTGCCTCAAAATAATTATTTAAGAAATTTCTTTTACCTCAAAATTTTGAGGTGTCATAGATGACCCCAACCTGGTATAAACCAACCCAATTTGCACCTCTAATACTTATGAAAATGTTATTTATTAAGTAGTACTCTTTGTGGTCATTATTAGCTAAATATTATTGAGGTTGTAATAATTTTTTTTTATATCTTGGATCAATTATTGTGTAGACTTGGATCAATTATTGTGTAGATTGATGAATTCTATTTTTGTGAGAAGTAATTAAAATCATTTATAAGTTTATTTATTAATTTTTATCTTTATTTATATGTTTATGACGGTTGGCATTATACTTCTTTAGCCTGTCAGGTCCCCTAGCCTAGGGTGGGGGATGCAATACTACCTTAGGTCTAGATCATTTTACTTGTAGTAGGCGCATTTTTGTAATAAAAAAAAAATTGAACAGAAATTAATGCATCACCCCGCAAATCTCATCTGCATGGTGTGAGCTCTTGGCAGTGCACGCGTCTATTCGCAGCAACGCATGCTACGTTTGCAGTAAATCTGGTCAATAGTCAATAGGCGGGCAGGTCTTGTTAGCAGGAGGATCCGGGCTTATTAGACCGAGTGGCTAGCTAGACCTGGTGGTAGAGGCAACGAATCAAGAGCACGGTGGCACCGGCTATTGATCGGCCACAGAGCCGATGATGGCACCAGTAGACCAGGGGTTCCAATGGGCCCCATTTAAGAGTAAATACTTAACTGTTAAAAATTATTTATGGAAGATGGATACACTTCTTGTAACATTTACATTTTTAACTTATTTTTTATCTAGTTGAATGCTTTTAAAAAGTTTATCCCATCGATATAACTGATTTTTATATTTCATAAATAATTATATATTTTTTTTAACAGTGTTGACCACACAAACACTCAGTCAGAAGAGTTTCAAGCATTCTAAATAAATTTAATAATAATAAAAATACTGCACTAAAAGATTACACGACCGGTAGCTCTGAATCATTTTCGCATGCATGTAGTGGCGTTTGTTGGGTGGGACTTTCGAAAGTTGTAACGCGCAAAGGTCTTGTCAAATATGCCGGCATGGACCTGCTATTAATGGACAATGAGAAATGCATGAAAGACAAAAAAAAAGCTATAAATATCTTTTAACAAGATTCCACCCAACGCTTTTACTTTTTGAATGCTTTTTAGCCCACTAATACTTTTTAATGAGTTATGTTTATTGACTTTTTGCAAGGGTAAAGACATTCATCGGGGAGATGGTCCGCTGGAACATGGTTCTCATTATCTGCTGATTCTAGATCATCCCCGCCATGTAAAAAGCTGACGGGGGCAATTGGATGATCCCCACTTATAAAGCTTCCAGCTCAACAAAGACGTGTGAAATTTTAACAATTGTAGAACCATCAGCATTCTCATTCTCGCCATCAGGAAAAAGCTCTACTCCGGTACTTGTTTTACATTTAGCAAGGGACAGAGGTAGAAGGCCAAATTCGTAGGTGACTCTGGTTTGTATTTTAAGCAAATCTGAGAAATGAAGCACACGGAGATGTAATGGAGTTTGTCGGGATCGTATTTGGTGTGCAATCATCCATCAAAACAACAATCTAAGTATGGCGGTAAAATAAGAGTCGTTAGTGATTACCACGAAACAGGTGGGCCAGTCAGAATGAAATTACTCAATAGGGGAATCTGGCCTTTTGGTTTGTTTATAGTTGACATGTGGCTTAATCCTCGAGATGTATCATATTTCATGGATTCAGATGGCATAGACGCCCCTGTTGATCTCCAATGGCTGTGTTACAATTTGACTGATGTTTTAATCATGCCGTATTCAAATAGACTCATTATCATTTCCATAGGCATATTACGGTAATTATATTAAATAATTGATACGTCATTAGATAATTTCCCTGGAAGCGGACAAGGACCAAGGATTGAAACTCCAGCAGCAGCAAAACAAAACAGGGCTGTTTTTGTCGTGAGTGGGCGGACCAGGTAACAGCTCACGTCCTTCCAACGCTCTTAATGTGCAGATTTTGTCTACCGCATAGAGAGCTCGAGAAAGTACAGCAGTCTCCACTTTCAACTGAAATGTGGTCCTAAATGTCGGTCTCTGATTTTGGAGGAATGCTCTATCTCCCAAAGAAGTGCACAGATTTAGACTTTTTTTTTTTTTTTTATCATGAAATAACTTTACAAATGGACAATTCGTCCTCAAATTGTGGATGGACTCAACCTTCATTTGCACTTCAAATCCACGGACCATCAATTATCGGATTTTTACATTCAGGCTCTACCCCAATTAATTTCATGCAGGCCAAATTGTTAAGTTAGGGTTCAGAAGCAAATATAGTGTGTTCCACCGAAATTTCCCTGTGGCCTGATTTTTCGACTGAAGTATATCTTAATTAGAATAGAGTTTTACCAAATTACAGTAGGTCCTGTGCTCATGGATGGACCTAATTTCTATATATTATAGCCATTGCATGCTTTGAATCTACTTTGCTTAATTTGTGTGCTACAAGTACAATGCGAAAAGAAATTGATGAGACTACCGTAATGAACGCAGAGAGTTGCGGCACTAGAGTCCAGCTTCGCTAGCAGGGACAGCGTTGTATAGTGTACTAACTTTTGGTACAATACTTGTAGACGAGAGGAAGCAGTGGGAATTGATGGGTTCTTGTAATGGTGTCTTCTCTTGTTAGGTCGGGTGGGCCCATATGTAATTCTATGCATTTAAAATCATACAAGAGCTGGCCAGTCAAACGTAGAAAAATGGACGATTCCATGTAAACCGAGGCGATAGTTTTTCTCTTAACGAGCATAAAGAAAAAGGCCCGGACAACGGAGTAGGCAGTAGACAAATCTTTGCAGTGGGGCCCACCTTCGGAGTTTTATAAATCCATGATCCACTTGGAAAAACGCTTGTATGTGACAATTACCGTGGGCCACCTTCGCAGCGTCAGGAAATCATCTACGACCGAAGACATGTTGGTGATGCCCCTATCCATGTGTTGATGTTCGTCAGCAGACGGGATCACTGGTGCGCAGCACAGGAATTAGACATTGCCGCATCATCAGTCTACATTTGCAGCCCTGGTTGGGACCGGGTTGAGTTTAATCCAATTCTAATTTAGACAAAAAAATCTTTATCCAAATTACGCCATAATTTATTTTCTAAAACCTTAACCCAGACCAGACCAAATTTGTAAAAACTAGATTAGATTTGGGTTGAAAACAGATTCACAATTCAGACTAATAATTGAGGTAGACAATTTGAATTAATAATTCTTATATTTGCATTATCACTTTAAATAAAATTTATAAATATTTTTTAAAATATACTTGTTATATGTTTAATTAACTATAAAAATGTTAGCAAATGTTAAAAATATTATCTACATAATATCATATATAATCATTGAAAATGCTGATTTTTAATATAATCCAAATCAATATGTAAGATAAAGAAATTTGAGAATTATTTTAAAGAAAAATTAAATTTTATAGTTAATTCTAAAATGTAATTCAATATAGAAAGGATGATCCATTTAATTATCATTTTTATGTATTTAAAATTATCATAAGATGTAATACTATGTTATTAGTTTTGTGTAATTGGATTTAGGTAATTTAGTTTGAATTTTTGGTTATTTGGTTTGCATTAAGGGTAACCCAAACCAAAACACATTACAATTTGGTTTAAGCTGGACCGAATTATAGTATCCAAAACCTAAAAAGTATTTATAACACTCATGGCGTTAAAATTTGGGAAAAGTGTGTGAAATTTTACCATGGATATGATGCATGAGAGTCAAGTTGAAATTTAAATTAGCATGCCTATTGATTTGTGCTATGTTCTATTGTTGAACCAATGTTTTGGAAGTTTGGCTAAATGGGAGGATGTTTGCACGACGTGATCAAGCCAAATTAAAGTTGTATTCTCAGGCATTTTTATGTAATTTTATTGTATTTGCATGATCTTAATTTTTGGAAAATAAAAAATATGTGAAATAGTTTTGAAAAAGAAGAGTAATTTTGTAAAGCAAGTTGGGATCATTATATGCATAGGGTATAATCGTAAGCATGATGAATTGGTATGACCTTTAATTATTTAAGGGGGTTATTATGAATTTTAATGTGATTTGATATTTGATATGTGCATATATCATATTTAAGGAGGGATTAAATACATGAGTTGCATATAAAGCGAAATTATAGATTTAGCACAAGAATATATTAGGAGAAGGTGAAAATGAAAATGGAAGCTAAAAATGAAAATGACATAACTTGTATTCAATTTTGGACAGAGAATTTGGATGAATTAGAATAAGTTTTCAACATGTAAGTTATAAATCCTAAAATTATATTTTCAACATATCAAGAATCATGTGATTTGGATATCGTATGAAGAAGTTATGCCCGACGCACCAAAACTGCTCCTGGTGGATAATTAAGGACGCAAATGATGCGATTAATGTAATAAATTTAAAATTTTGTGTATTGTTTATGTAAAATAATTTTGAAAATTTGTATTGAAGATCCATTGAGATAAATGTAAGTATGTAATGTAGAATTTACAAATGGTTTATTAATTTTTGGTTGATATTTGAAGCTTTATTATCAAATGGGTGAGCAATAATCTATAATTTGATTAAGGCATGATGACCATGATTAAATGATATCAATTCTATTTATTGAGAGAAACTATTTATGTAATAAATGTATTTGTGGATGGAATAATTAAATGATGCATTAACTATATTCAAATGATAAGATTAAGGTAAAAATTAGGTTGTACGTGCATGGGGTATAAGTGCACTCGTGGACTACCCAAAGAGCAATTACATATTATGCTCCATCACCTCCCCAATGACCCAAAAAAAGAAAAACCCATTCCATTCATGCCCAACCTTGTTGCTCACTCCCCCCTTGCTAACTTCCCTTATTTCTTGCAAATTTGTGGGGAAAATTCACGATTAAGGCGTCCAAATGGTTACCCATCATAAGAAAATCAAATTCCACCTATTTTGAACATGGTTAGGAGGAAGAACAACCCATTTCCATACCCCTTGTTGCTGCCCACGAAGGAAATGGAGGATTTGCAGCTTAAAGCATTGTTTTATGGTAGAATCCACTTATTAATTTGTTGGTAAGTTGTTCCCTTCATCAAATATTTGAATTATATTATGGCTAGGGTTTGTGCAATTCGTGTAGGGGTTGTTCATGGAGGAAAATACATGAATTAGTTTGTATTTTCATGGGGGAAAATGCTCTCCATGTCAAAATGCAATGATTAGAAGAAATTAGAGGTAGAAATCATATGATTGTTACTATCCATGAAGTGGACAACAACTAATTGGGTGTGGAGATAAGTATGGACTAATTTGGCAGCTAATTGAGTAGTTAGGAGCATAATTGGTTTATGGATGATGATGCTTTATTGTTAATTATGTTAGGCTTTGTATGTATATAGCTGGAAACTCATGAACCTTAATGTTAGTTGTTGAAAATTTCAAAAAGTGAAGCATGCTCATTATGTGTTTGATGAAATGCGTTAATCATGAGGATGGGCAACAACTTGATTAATTTATGACTTAATGGATGCATTCATGATGTTAATTTATGTAGGTTTTAGTAATTATTGATTGTATACAGGTGGGAATTTATAAAACATAATGGATGTTGTCGAAAAATGGAATGTTTAATGCATGCATTCAAGATATATGTTGAAATGCTTGAATGAAGTATGACCAACAAAATTGATTTAATTGAAACTTAATTCAGTTGTTTAGGATGCTTTTGGGATGATCAATATGTTAAATATGAATTGTGTATTGTTGGAAATACATAAGAAGTATTACATGTTGTTGAACTTTCAAAGTTTAATGTATGTATCTAATATAGTTGACAAAATACCTAGTAAAGAAGATGGGTATATGAAAAAAATTGAATTACAACCTTACGACCTTAATGAGAAATAGCTTATTATGGAAATATCCTTACTTACTAAGGAAATTCATATGCAATAAAGGAGCAAGGAAGTATTATGATACGAAAAATATTTGAATTGCAACAATACTTATGCAAGATCATTTGGATATGGAAAAAGAAGTCAAGTCAAGGAATATGAGATTTATAAGATGATTTTCATTCAACTAAGTAGATTGTCCTTGTGTGACTGCTTGATTGGATGGGGATAGTGGCTATTCCATAAATGTATAATTCGAAAAGTGTATGTTAATGTATGAAATATAGGGATTGTGATTGTCCCTTGGCTAGTAATCATTATATGTCGAGGGATAGTGGAAATCCCATAATTGTGATGTGTAGATGTATGATTTGATAATTTACTCTAAGATGAGAATTTAATCATGTATTCATTTGTTATGCAATGAGACTATGATATATATACACAATACTTAATTATGACTTAACATATTGAGATTTTGAGTTGGATTTAATATGGCTATGCTTGGATGGCATAGATTTGATATGTATGATAATGGAAGTGTATTTGTGTTAGATGTGAATAGGGATGCTTGATAGATCCCCTATTGTTAATTATTGTTTTGTTATGCACTATACTTACTAAGTCTATTTAGACTCGCCCCTTTATTTTATTTTTAATCGACAGGTCAAGCAAGGGAGCCAAGGAAGATGTTATTCATATTGATACGATAGATTTGGGATTGGAATCCTATTATATATGTATATTTGTATTTGATAGATTCATATGATGTATAATTATAATTGAAATACATATTTGATGTATGAATGTATTGGCATGTCATAGTTATTTGATGTAATTGAAATATATTTTAATTATGTGAATTTTCTAGTAGTTCATTTGCCATCATGATGCAACCATGATCCTGGGCAGTTGTGGATGAGTATATTTGTTAATGGGCTTATTGTATGAGGATGTTAGTAATGAATAATTAAGATCTTAATGGTGAATGCAATTATCGATTGTTAGTGATGTGTGTTAGTAATGGTTATAGACCTATTGTATGATTTTTGTTAATGATGTATAATTATTTAAAGATATGATAACATATGTTGTATGATTGTATAAGTCAAATTTCTTATATTTTAGAGAAGACTTTGCTAGATTGTCAGTAGATCGGTAGATTCCTTCCTTGGGACATAAGATGGTAGTGTTTCATGTAGACCCCGATAGAGAAAAATTCACAGGATACTCAAAACACATAAGGTGGGGGTGCCGGGCATTACAGTATACCATTTAAAATTATAGTTGTTTAGGTTTGATTTAGGTTAACCCAAATTGAGTTACAGCCCTAATCATAATGAAATGCATTTGAGATGTCTTGTCCCCTTACCAAATACTAACCGAGATGAAAATTTCAGTGAGTTGCTAGTTCCAAAGGAGATGAGGTGTCCAAATGAGATGGTAGATTAGCATGAAAATACATTTTATAAGTGAAAACTATTTGATAAAAAATTTTAAAATCTTTATAACTATTTTAAGAGTTAATTAAATTAAAATATTTAATATTTTTATATAAGTATTTATGAAAATAATAATAATAAATTTTTATATTTTTCTATAATCTTATTTTAAGATTCAGCCTTTTTAAAGATTAAATGATTCTAAGTTATTTAATTTTAAAAATTACATAATTTATATTAAATTAATATATTAAATAATCTTTGTAAAGTATAAAATATTAAAAAATCAACTGTTGAATTTACAACTAAGATCAATCTTGTTTATATATTAAATGTGGAGGTGTTTTTAATTTTTGTGTTTAATAATATTTTTTAAATCCATTATTTTAACATTAATTATAATATTCTTTAAAATTGAATATTTTAATATATTTATTCCAAATAGATATATTATAATTGCATTTTCTAATTCTTAGATTTTTTAAAAATAAATTTAACCACATCAATTACTTGTATTTTTTATATAATTACTATATAAAACTATAATTACAATTTTTGCTTCTTAAGTGAACGAAAGGCATAAAATCATTGTCTTTTCATAACGTGCCTATATATGGATAAATTATATAAAATAATTTAATCTTTGAATAGGTAAAATCTTAAAAAAGTAGTTAGCTTAGGGATTTATTTAATTTAATGTAAAAGAATATGACATATTATTTTTTATAATTAGTAATATATAAAAAATTAAGAATTTTAAGTTAGGAATAAAATGAGTAATTTCCATAAAATTGTGTTCTAGCTAATTCCCAACCCATTTAAACATCTCCTTGCATTGGAGATTGCATGCAATATGATAAGGCATCTCCTACTAGGGATGCATTAGAGATTTTGTTTTTTTTCTTTTTAAATCTTATTAATAGCTTGAAATATGATAAAGAATCTCCTACTAGGGATGCTTTGGAGATTTCATTTGCTATTTTATTAATACCTTTGAATATGATCAGGCTTCTCCTGCTAAGGATGCTACTGGGGATGCAACTTGGGCAGATTAGTGTTGAGGGATGCAACTTGGGTGGATTTGTGTTGAGTTAAGATTGACTCTATTTTATCCTATCTTATTTTAAGTGAGTTTAGTTGAACATCTACACTACTTTATCTCTTATAAGGTTGTGTCGGGTTTGATTTTATTTCAAAATTAGTTAATTCAAATTTAGTTCTAGCATATTAGAAAGTGGGTAATTTGAAAAAATGTACTAAAATAAAAGTACATATATATTTTCTATTACTCAAAATTATAAATAGTATATAAAAAATAAAGCTTTCAGTTAAACTTCTTAAATATACTTGACACATAAAAACTAGATGTGATGATATAAATTAAGAATCAATTTAGGTTTTTCTTTATAAATAATTTAAGTAGGTTGAGTCAATTTTAGGTGTTGACCTATCCAAATTTTAGATATTAGTCGAATAAGCTTACCTGAACCTAACTATGCGAAATTAAAAGAGAATCTAACTTACTTAAAATTGGATTGGTTCTGGTTTGTTCATGATGCCCTACCCCAAATTGCTCCCCTTTCTCATAAGCACTCCATTGCTGACGTGGAGAGTGATTGAATTCATAGCACTAATGAAATACTAGCAGGGATACGGACTCTACTAGTTACTTATTGTTTTGTTATCTTCACCCTGTGCAGGAGGCATCATTTGCCCAATGTCCATTACACAAAATGAATCAAAGGTAAACATACTTGCCATGGAAATTTGGATGATGAAGATATGGCAATGGAAATGGTAAAAACCAATTAACGATTGTGTGCTATACTAGAAGAAGAAGAGTGTTAAACATGCTAAAATTTATGAGGATCAAGCGTAACACTCTTGCTCAATCTAAGGGGAATCTTACACTATATCACATGGTAAGGAATGAAATATATATTAAGACTTATACCTGTAGTCCCCACCACAACAAAGATTTAGTAAATGGGCCAAGCTCAAAAGCATCCTTCACAACAAGACAAGTGTCTTTAAGGTGTGTTCCATCTTTATAGTAAGCACATTCTAACTGCCTCTGCTCATCAAAGGTCCAGTTGTTACTTGTAAGGGGTAACAAGGCTACCAATAGCTATATAAAGAGATCATTCCCCTCTCAAAGAGGAGTAGGCCTTGAAGAAAAAGAAGAGAAGCTATTGTAGTTAGTTCTCCCTTCATTTTCCCTCTAGTAAATTCCATTTCCTAGTAACATAGTAGAAGGAAAAGAGCTGGAAATCAACTAATTCTAGTAGCCACTCATCATCCCTCCTGATCTTGAGCATTCCTTTTCATCAAAATCGATCTGAAGATGTCCATAAAGCCTCTTCTATTTCAAATTTCCTATGGAAGCAAATTGTAATTACATATTAGTTCCTTTAGGGAGTGTAAAATAAGAGTCTAATTCCTCTTTAAATCTGAATTAGTGGCGACTCCAATTAGCTACTCATTGCATCTTGAATATGTATGAAATTTTTAACTTTTAGCAATTGAAACTATCATGATTTTTTTATTACATTTACAAACATGAGTTAGCATAATCATTGAGAAGCACATACCATCTGGTTGAATTGATTTCATCCTATATAAATGTCATGATAGTTAAAACATTTCATTCATGTTCACATTCCACGCAATTGCAAGAAAGGCATGATTATCATCTATCCATTCACCTAGCATTTTAGGCCAACTAGTGATTGGCCCATAGTAGCATTTATGCCTAAGAGGAGTGCTACAGATTGGTGACTCTAATGGGGACCTGAAATCAAAAGAGGTGTTGTGACCAAATACTCAAAGTTGAATGCTCAAAGCTCAAGGGGAGATGAAAGAGAATCTTTCTAATGAAACAAAGGCATGGGACAGGCTTTTACTTTAAAATCTTGCATCATAATATTAAGGAATATACAAGCTTACATTCTAAAAACATATTGCAGTAAATTGCAATCCTTTTATTGATGAACTTTAGGGATGAATTGCAAAAAACTCTTATTATAAAATGGGAAGCATGAAACTCTAATTTGTTAAGACATGTCAAAAGCACAAGGACCATATTGGATAATGAACTTCCACTAAACATTAAAAACCCTGTAACAATGAAGAAACTCTACTTTAGACCCTCACATATTAGCCAAAGTCACCCATAATAGCAAAAAGACATTGATTGATTGAAAGAGCTAAAGATCTCAGACCAACTAATGAAAATCTCTTAATCATATTAATCATATAAGTAAAACAAAAGGCAAACTATAAAAGAAATAAAACTTGCTTGGTAAACCCTTCTTTAATTTGTTCACAAGTTGTCTTACAGGTTTGGTAGAGTTTGGAGTTAAAATACCAATCAAAAGCTCAAAGTCAAACCATCAATTGGAGTTCAAAAATAAGAAAAATAGAAGAACCAAAAAAACATGGCTCAAAACCATGTCAAATCAGTTCCAGTTCGATTTGAGGAAAACAAAGTTAGAGTAGGGCTTTTGAATTTTCACTAAAGCATACCTATTGAAAGCCAGAATAAGGATTCTCAAAGCTAGATTGTCAGTTGTGTTAGTATAAATGCGTGGTTTTAATGACAAACAAAATTTGATTAAAGACTATATACTAATGAATATTGTCAGAATTTAGCATGCAAAATTAAGTTACAAGCCTCATGGACAAAAGAACATGAAGAAGAATCAGAAGATATTACAAGGCATCAATCTGTCTAATTAAAGAGACAAATAGCTCATGCAAGTGCAGAAGCCAGAGACGAAGTACCGCTATGGTCAAAGCACAAATGAAAAAGAATCAACTGAGTCACTGTTCATCTGTTAAAGTGAACTTTATCTCTGACAAATGCAAAGTAATGAGCATCCAATAAGACTTCATCTGTCATAAGTGAGTCACAGTGGAACAACTTACCAAGTCAATGATCGTCAGTTAAAATAGATAAATGCAGAGCAACAAGATTAATCTATGCCTCTACAATTCATTTGTTACTTACAACAGACAAATCAATAGATGAACTGCTAGAAAGATAATTTGTCTGCGCTTCTACAATTTGTCTATTACTTGCAACAGATAAACCATCAGACGAACTGCTAGAAAGATGATTCATCTATGACTTTACAATTCATCTATTACTTGTAATAGACAAACTATCAAATGAACTGCTGGAAAGATGATTCGTATATGACTCTATGATTTGTCTACTACTTACCATGAACAAACAAGAAGATGAAGGGACTTTGTCTAATGGGTAGCTAGACAAATACTTTGTCTATTATAAGTGAAGACGAGTAACGGACAAACAGAATTGTTGGACTTCATCCAACATTAATAAGGCTCTTTCCAAATTGACGAAAGAACCAGCCATTGCAAAATCTCTTCGACAGAATCAGGAAATCATCTTCTCCAAGGTTGGCATTTCAAGCATTCCAGAAGATGAGAATTAATCAGAAGACAGAGAATTCAAATGTATTAATTAGAGCGATCTTCTATCATTAATAGAGTTTACCTACCACCAACGGCTGTAATTCAAAACAATTATAAATGCAACATCATTGGATCAAGAAGATAAGAAGAACAATCAAGAAAAATATTCAATCCCTTCTTGAGAGCATTTATTGAATTGAGCCAAAACCTTCTACATCTTTCAAGAGTCGTGAGCCTTACATTCAAACCTACCTCAACTTTCTTTGAAGGCTTCCAACCACCTTTCGGGAAGATTATTTACTTTTACATTTAATCTTCAAAAATCTTTCCCTGTGCTTATTGCGAAGTGTCTGTACAAGTGCTTTAACTTTCAATATTCATTCATTGTAATTTTCTTGAGCTGGTAGTTGAGGCTAGACTCAAGAAGAGCTGTGATTGTCTAAGTGCAAATAAGAGCTATTTATTTACACCCCCTAGAGCTAAAATTTAGGAGAGTGCTTGAAGCATTGTGCTTATGCCCCCTAGAGCTAGAATCTAGAGCATTATAGTCATACCCCCTAGAGCTAGAATCTAGAAGAGTGTAGTATGCACTAATTGTATTTCTGCTATTGGAGATAGTAGAACCTAGGACACTAAGAGTGGAGTAGAGTGTTAGCTTGAACCACTATAAAATTTTTTGTGTCTTATTGTTTGTGCAATGATTGAGTGATTGGATTGATTTCTAGAGAAATGTTTGATCTCAAAGAGGTTTAGCAAAATTTTAAGTACCCAATTCAGTCCTCCTCTCTTAAATATTTGCCTAAGGTTTGGGACCAACAAGTTATAGTTCAGAAAGTAAAAAAATAGAAGAACCATAAAAACATGGTTCCAAGCCATGACAAATTAGTTGTATTTTGTTTGAAGAAAAATGAAAGCCAAAGTAGGGCTCTTTGATTTGCACTAATGTAGCCCTGCTGAAATATGTAGTAAGAATTCTATAAAGCTCTCTTTTTTATTCTCTAAATCAAGTAGAGAAATATCTCTCAAAAAAGTACTACAAAGCCAAACATTTAGGAGCCCTATCCTTAACAGATCTTGCTTTATCAATATAGAGCAAATGAAGACTCCTTGGCAAAATGCAAAGGAGAGTACAATTTAGTAGAGATAATCAAAAGTGTCATCCCTAGTAGACTTAGCAAAAGAATGTAGTAGATAAAAGAAATAATACTAAGAATCCTCTAAGCTTCAAATTCAACAAAAGGCATTTTTCATCTTCGCCTATGCAAAATGAGGCAAGGGTAAGAATAAGAGCATCAAGTCCTCAACAGGATTCTATTTTAGGGACTCAAAACCTAGATCATTATGAAGTAGAAGAGATATCTATTAAAGCCAATAGTGGTGCAACCCCCAAAACAAGTTTTAAGAAATAAAAGTGTAACTCATTAATTCAAAGAAATTGAAGAACGAATATTTCAACATCAAGGGGAAGGGATACCTTCTGATAAAATAGAAGATTTTTTCCCTTTCCCATATACAAAGCTACATGAGGGAGAATCATGTATAAGGGATCATCCAAGGTCTTCTATAGAATTCTATACTCCTTGGCAAAAAACAAAGAAATTATGATCAATCTCTTTTAGCATAGCCTAAAGAATGATACCTCGAAATGGTACAACTCACTGGATTGTAGGCTCATTAAGACATGGGAGCAACTTTCTTTGGCTTTCATGGACTGCTTTTCTTATAAGCTCAATGCAACACCTAAAAGGGTAGACCTCAAAGCTTTGAAACAGAAGAGTAATGAAACTTTCTTAGACTATGTGGTTAGATGGAGGGCCTTAATAGCAAACATGAAAGCCCCATTCCCTTTGAGGGATTTTTGTTATAATCAACTTAGCACATCTAAGTATTGTGAGATACCTCATATGCCCCCTTTATGTTAACTTCACTTAACTTCTCTAAGTAAGAGATCAAGTTGAGGCAAGAATCAGGCAAGGTCTCATTGCACCATGGTCCCATCAAGGGAGCATAAACAGACAAAAAGCATAAGTAAATAGTGAGAGCCCAACTACATTAAAAAGTACTAATGTGAACACAATCAATACAACTAGCATCGAAGTAAAACAAGAGCTAATATCTTAAACCCATGTACACCGGGCACAAGTAGTAGTCTAGGAGTACAAAAAGAAAATTCCTTGAAGCACCATCAATACTGTCACATCCCGCACTCGGGCCAATGTGTTTTACCATTTTCCTGCCATTTTCCTATTTCTAAGGAAAATTTTTGCCAAAATTTTGGCCAAATCTACCTTGTATTATGTGGTTTAAACCTATGCATGTATTTATTAATCATATTCAATTTGAATTTAACAACTATAATTCATAATTAAATAACTACAATAAATTATAAACCACACCCACTTCTCGACCCAACATTTAAATCATATCATGATAGCAAATGGCATACTGGATCTATACAAAGTTTATAATCTATCACAATGTCATGTTGACATAATAACTTTGTACATAATTATTACATTATACATTAAATCTCATGAATATACAATACATCGCCATTTCAAATACATTAATGACCTTCTAACTCTGCACTTGAGCTCCATTGTTCCACCTGTCCACTAAAAATGTTAATAAACTAGGGTGAGTTTGAGCAAACTTAGTAAGTAGGCATAATAGAGAATAACAATAAAATAGTAGCATGTTCATAATCATCTGATCCAACATATCATGTACCATACAGGAAATTCATATCAAAATAGTACCATTTCGACACAACATATATGAATCATACTTATGCCACTCTGGGTACATCATATCTATACCATTCAGGCACCATATATCAAATTACGCCATTACTCTGGATCCCTCATATCTATACTATTGTATTTGTGCTATTCAGGCACCACATCTTAATTTATGCCTTGTAGGCCTCAACATACCATATCATCTCTTTATACCATGGAATGCTTACCATTTCACCAGTACTTGTATTAATTCGATCCTCATATAAATGGGATATTCTCTATACCCAATATGCTTACATAATAACAACAAGATTTTGAGACATAAACAATTCTCACCAATCTACACATCGTATATGATTATTACAAAACCAAGATTTATTGGATATCCAAAATCCCCATCTATACATACATCATACATGCTCGTAAACACATAAATGAAAACAAGGGGATAATTTCTATCACCTTTTAGCAATATATTCGGAAGAGGGCCTACTGAACTTGAGTGAACTACACTTTCATTGCCTTCAAGTTCTATAAGTCCTTAATTCGGCCTTCAATTCAATCACTTAAGTTGCACATTAATGTTCCAAAGCTTCTATTATGGTCCTACATATATAACACATTCGCTCACTTATCAAAACAACTTAGCTAATTCATATCAAGCCAATAGATTACTCCTTTTACACAATACCAATCAAATGAGGTTATCTAGTATCAAACCTTCATTCATTGTTAATTATTTCCCTAGGCACATAAGTCATGCATTCCATACATTGCATTAATACCCCTTTTTATAATCAATCTTAGGCTACTTTATGTCTAGTTACTCATATGGCCTTTCTCATGGAAGTTTTTCATTATAAAAATTATAAGTATTATTTACTTTATAATGATTGAACATGGTTAACCAAGGAAATCCATATCCACCCTCACGTAATTACTTGACAATCCAATAGACAAATGATTCAATGCCTCACAGGCATCCATTTTTTGCAAGTTGTTCTTAAACATGGGATTAGGGGTTTTTGCTCCCAATTATACATCATGATTCCATGGCATATTCAACATCAAATTTTTCATAATAATATGCTAATCGTGCTTATAATTCAATTAAACCAACCATAATTATGTTTTTATCCAAAATCCCCATGTTTATTATTAATGATTAACTGTTCACAATAAAAAATCATGCATAATCACATTTAATCAACTCCAAATCATGCCACAAGTATTGGAATCAAGTTATTAATCAAATCCCCTTGTCAATTTATATAGTTTCATACTAATTTTTCACCAAGGGTTACTATTCATGGATGGGGTTAATGCATAATCATAATTTTCCAAGCCCAAATCATGCCAAAATCATCACAAGGCATACCTTGTTTACCCCATGAATTCAACAATAAACATCCATCATTTTCCCCAAAACCCCAAGTCACAAATTGAGTATAAACCCTAGCAATTCAAAGTCATAAAATCGAATAGGAAAAAGCATGTTATCTTCATTTTCAGACATATCGTCCTTTTTTCCATGAAGATCCAACCTTTGTACACTTGAATCCTCCCTAAATCATGGCCAAACAGAATTTCCCTTCATCTTACACCATCCAAATTGAATGGGTTTGGGTTTAAATCCATGGAAATTGGTTTTTCATGCATAAAAGCTCATAACCTTTAGCTAAAATGATAAAACAACATGGGCGAATTTGATGGGGAACTAAGATGGGACAAGAGGGAGGGGAGAAGCATTCAAATGGGGAAGAAATGAAGGGCTTTAGCTCCTAAAAAATAAAAAAGAATTATGATCTGTTAGCCTACCACACCGACGCCGTGGCACTGCTTCCTAGGTTGTGGCGCCAATCTCTGCTGGCCGCCCAGATGCCTTTATTGCAAAATGGTATCGCAACTCAGTTTTCCTAAGTCATAGTGCCAAAACACGCTACCCCTACTTTCTCCACCTTTGCGGATGTAACAAGTACAAAAAGAGGAAAATAAAAATGGAACAACATTACAAGATTTGTCATTTTTGGAATGAATTAAACAAATTCCATTTTTATTGATTGTCCTCAATTGATTACACTTGTTGTGTACATCAAAAAAATTATATGCTCACATGCCAGACCACAAGTGGTCCTAATTACATCTCCATGATGGGATAAAATCATTGAGTAAAAGAAAACAGTACAATGCATCTTAGAAACCAAAAAATAAAACACACTCCCTCAAAATGAATTGTGCTGTCTTTGGGATCCCCAAGCATATTGTGATGACTTGATATTTGGAGATCGCTTCAAGTCAATGGGTGGATAGGATGACATGGCTTTAGACTAGGTTAACCTAAAGAATGAGTGTTTTGATCCAATTGGTTTTTCGTGGGTGGAATCAAGATCAGGTGATTTCTGTTGTTTAGACTATAAGAAACTATAGAGACTGGTGACTAAGTTTGGTTCAACTTTCTCTCATTGCCTATGAGAAGCTTAAGAAGAATGGGCCAGGTTGACTGGATTTAGCTCGGCTCTGTCAATTACCCATGAGAAGCTTAGGAAGAGTAGGCCAGGTTGACTAGATTTAGCTCGGCTCTCTCAATTGCCCATGAGAAGCTTAGGAAGAGTGGGCCAGGTTGACTGGATTTTGGTCAGCTTTCTCTCATTGCTCATCAGAAGCTTAGGAAGAGTGGGATAGCTCAGCTCTCTCAATTATCCACGAGAAGCCTAGGAAGAGTGGGGTAGCTCGACTCTCTCACTTACCCATGAGAAGCTTAGGAAGAGTGGAACCAGGGTGACTAGATTTTATTGATTTGATGAATGGTATTTGCTAAGGTTTGACCCAATGAATCATGACTCAATGACTCAGTCCTAGACTTAGGCTTTTGAATGAGTTGATGAGTAGTGGTTGCTAAGGTTTGACTCGGTGAGTCATGACTCAATGACTTAGTCATAGACTTAGGCTTTTGAATGTGTTGGTGAGTGGTGTTTTTCAATATCCCATGAAAAACTGAAAGCGGGCGATCTTTGCAGTTTATACCATGAGAGATTGAAGATTCAGGTTATATGAATTAAGCCTAATTACACATTGAGTTAAATAAGCTTAATTATGATTAGCACTAATAACAATGATTAATACTAATGATAATTCTTAATTGATTTAAGACATTGTCATTAGTTTCCTAATTTATGGGGCAATTACATGGTTTAATTAGGGTTAAAAAAGGTTTTAATATGTTTAAAATATCTAATCTAGCATTATCTTGTTCTTCATTAGCCCTATGGAACCCACCATTAACACAACATAGGTAGGACCCATGTGTGTACTATGGTGGGGCCATGGCAGAGTGCTCTCAGGCACTAGAGAAATTATTAGTGACCAAAGGCCATTGGTGTTAAGTGAGATACCTGCCTCTTGAAGACTCAACAAGCTCCTCCAAATTTTACCTCTCTAAAAATCCTCTTTCTTCTTAAGAGGGAGGGGTATTTATAGGCTTGAGTTCCTTTGGAGGTAGTTTAGGCATATCAACTTCAACATGGGAGCATTCTTAGGATGCCAACATCAACATTGGGGGTATGTTGTGAATTCTTAAAAATGATCCTAGCTTCACCATTTAGATTATTTTGGAAATTCCCGAAAAATGAGCTCAACTTCACCATTTGGGCAGTTTGGTAATTTTAGCTTCACCATTGGGGCAGTTTGGAAATTCTTGAAAAATGGGCTCGACTTCACCATTTGGGCAATTTAGAAATTTCAGCTTCGCTATTGGGGTATTTTGGGCATGCCAGATTTACCATTGGGGCAGTTTGAGAATTCTTACTTCACCATTGGGGCATTTTGGGAATCTAAGTTTTGCTTAGACTTTAATTAATGTAATTTCCATGGAATAGAAACTATACATTTATTACCCCAAAATGATGTGGGTTTTCTTCTCCCCAAACCTAATTAATTGCATGCATGACTAAGTAGATACCATGCAATCAAAATATGATCTCTTATTTTATTTTATTTTGAATAAATTCCGGCTTCTATTCCCATTTTCTCAATTATGTACGTGGAATCTGAAGATGCTGGTTATGTGAACGGGGGTGCAAGTGAGCAGCGTCTTCAACTGCACTGTCTAAGGGTTGTCCCAACTGCGTGGGTAAAGATTCTACCCATTGGATACTAACAACCATCCGTTTAACTATGCAGACAAGGGCTTCTTATGCTATGCAATTGGATGGACAACTATCTACAGGGTTTTCATTTGCGTAGTTCGGTCTGTGCAGTTTTGGGAGAGGTTGATTACGTAGTATTTTAGCGATGATGCAAAAAACTTCTCTATTGCTCGCCGTTATCCATTACCCCAGCAAAACCTAGGGGAAATGCATTTCATCTGCACGACATGTCCACAGCGTCTTCTCTGCATGGCACATCAGCACTAAGCCAAAGGCATCAACTGTTCAGCATGTTAGTGAGTGGAAGACACTTGCCTGTCCACTTGACAGCACAGCACATTGTCTGCGTGCAAAGGCGTACTGCCGCTACCCATCCCATCTATATGCCACACTGGCTGGTTTGCTAGTTGTGTGGATAAGGCATTGCATTGACTCCATGGCACGTCAATTGTCCCTACGACATTTGCAAGTGAGGACCTTAGTCCATTGCCTGCCTCCTCAACAGTGCAGGTTTGCTTCCAGCTTGGTTGCATGGTTGGTTTCCATCTACGCACCCTTCCAGTGCCTCACCTGAGCAGGCTCGTGCTTACGCAGTTTTGGCTTGGCATGGATGAGGCAGCCTAAAGACGTTGCTTGCATGGTTTCGAGGGTGTCTTAGCTACGCAGAGTATTTCCTATTTTGCAAAGTTTGTTTTCACAAATCCTGCTTGTGCGGATAAGCTGGTGGCTTGTTGCCAGTGATGCTTCATTCAACCTACATGGTAGGGCTAGAGAAAACATCATCCTCTTGCTTGTACACATGGAGGATACCCTACCTACTGCAACGTCGTGAGCTTAACCACCATCTTAATGATCAGGAACATCCTTTTTCGCCTCCCCTCAACTTGTGCACCTGTTTGCTGTTGTCCTGTCGCTCCCTTCTTTGCATTGCCATTGGAGCATTGCCCCATGGCATCTCCATCGACCTAAACTAAAGGCTGAAAGTGCCTGCTATCAAAGCTCTCTACCAAGCTGGACCAGACCCATCCGACGTTTGGGTCTTTGCTAAGAAGGTAACATTGCTGACGACTTTTCCATGGCAACTTCTGCAAGCGAAGCTCAACTGCCGTTCTTTGTTGTCTTCCCATCTGTTAACAATGCTACCCATCATCGGTCGTGTGATACTGCTGTCGAATGCAAGCTAGCATCGCAAATTCAAGAAAGCGGGACTATCCCAAATCTGCTATTGTCTCTTGCCACCGTCAATGTTGCCCATCATTGGTTGCTGACTCCATTTTTTTGGTAGATTGGGGAAGGAAGTTGGTCGTCACCATCCAACCATCGGACGGTCGATCTGCTCCAGTTAGAAGCTCAGCGATGACTTCCTGATTTCCAAAGACTCCTCACCATGCCGGATCTTCATCTTTGCTTCCCAAAAAATTTGGATAACACCGAAAAAACCCATCCATTTTGGTTGCAAATTGCCACTGCGATGTCAATATCTGACCACCGAATGGTCGATCCGCTTCTATCATAATGTCTCCACCAACATCCTAATGTTCAACAACTTTTTACTACACCGGATCCTCTCTCCGATCACCAAAAAATCCAAATAAATGCTAAAAAAAACCCATCAGCTTCATTGTCGATGCTAGTTGCCACTATTCATTTGCACCACCATCATCCATTGGGTGATTTGTGACAGCCAGAAAATCAACATCTATGTTTCGACTCTAATGTGGTCAATGTTGCAGTGGATTGCACCATTGTTGTCACCAAAAAATGCAAGACAGAGCCGCTGTCCGCCTTTCTTCCTTGCCACCAGTGACTTCTCACCTTTTACTACCGACGACGTTGCTCATCATTGTACAATTTCCAACCACTGATGACTTTGGCATTTCTCGTTTGGTCGCACAAAAGAATTTAGCTACAACTTTGGGTTGGGAAACAGACCTAAAAGACACAATTGGGTATATGGATCTTGAATTCATATTGACTGGGGTGCTTACTCTTGGTTCAAACGTGTATTTATTTGGGATCATAATCTTTTGGTTGTTAATGGGTAAATCGACTGTGGGCATTGGTAAACTGGTCAGGGATGCACTAGATAGTGGTAATTTGAAGCACATGCTTGATGGTATAGCTCGAGATTGGCCGTTTATTCAAGCCAAGTAGCTGGCAAAAATTAGCCTAAGGTGTTGTGAGATGAACCAAAAATGTCGGCCAGATCTTGCCTCAGAGGTGTTGAGGGTGTTGCAGCCAATGACGACATTAGCCATGTCAAAGGAACTTGGCTGTGTGCCATCCTACTTCATATGCCCAATCTTCATGGTATGCCATTCTACATACTAAAGCAGTTTACATCAGATTTTACATTTGTTGCAAGTTTTTTTTTATTAGAAAATTGGAATTTGTAGGAAATAATGTAAGACCCACAAGATGCTGCTGACGGATTCACCTACGAAGTCGAGGTTATTCAAGGATGGCTCGACAATGGCCACAACACCTCGTTGATGACCAATGTCAGGCTTATACACAAGGACCTCATCCCAAATCATGCCCTTAAGTCTGGTTAAGGTTGAGCTAAACATAGTTCTCGAGCAGGCAGGTTGCTTGAGTTGCATGTTGCAGCAAGTAGGTAATGAAATTGCACAGATGGGGGAAGCAAGTCGCTCACCTTATGATGGTTCACGCAGACAAAAGCAGTCATGCAGGTAGAGGACAAATTATGCAGGTAACGTGATGCATGGAAATGCTTCCCTAAAAGCTACCAGGTTGCATGGTTGAAGAGGCGAGTTGATTACGCACAGGTGCGAGATGTCACTGCCCAAAAGCAACAAGAGTCAAAGCTTTGGGCCCACTGCACATGCAACTCTTGAAAATTGTGCACACCTTCTTCATTTGGCACTGACATGAAAACAATCACAAAAATGTTTCTTTAAAGACTTGGAAATGGCTTCATGAATTATTTTTGCCATTAATTCATTTAAATCCCAACAAGTTAAAAATCATCTTTAATCTCAACCTTGTAGTGGCTTGATGACAGGAATGGAACTAGAAATGAATTAATTTTCCATACCTCAACAAATGCCCCTCGGTTGCCATTCAGCATGGGTAAGCACTTGATAGAGTGAGTGTGGTGATGGCCACTGTCTCTGCCCCTTGAAAAATCAAATTCATTCACATTCATGATCAACTTGAATTGAACAGGTTGGCTAGCGACTCATAATTCGGTTGTTAATTCGAATTTCCTGAAGCTTGTGATGAGTTTCCCTTTCAACTAACCTCTGAAAGAGTCTTTTTCGAGTTTTCTCTTTTTACCCTCTACTAGTCTCAATGGCAGTCTCATGATCAAATTGAATAGGCCAGCTAGCAGCTCTTGATCCAGGCCGTTCATTTGAAATGTCATAAAACTGTGATAGGTTTCCATTGTAGGAAACCCTTTGTACAGCTTTTCAACATTTCCTCATTTTGTTTCTGTAGTGCTTCAACGGTCACTTGCCGCTCGCCAATAAAGCTACCTGAGGAGCGCTACTGCCTCTTATCTTTTCAAGCTCACAACACTACTCCGGATTCAGACTCTTCACTATTTTTGATGGGTTCTCTTGGAACCCAAAATACTTCTGCTCTCTTCCTATTGAAAGGGGGAGGAAGAAGGCATTAACATTGCTTGATCACACTTTCATTTTTCCTGATATTGTCCACATTGGAAGGAGAAGCAGAGAGTTATTTTCCATAGTCTAGTTGTATTCCATCTTCACTCAAGGCAAGGTGAGCTCTCAGCTATGGTTGCCCACTTCTTCTGCATCATTTCATTCATCTTATTTGTTTAAAAATAACTACTCTTCGCCACCATTAATCACCATTGAGAACTCCTTATTCATCAACATTTTCCAATTATCTTTGCAACATGGTAACTATTTGGAGACAAGGGTAGTGGACCTCAAATGGCACAACCTAAGCAAGACGGAAATTGGGGAAGCTTAGGTGTTAGTGTGAGTTGGCTGTTGATGCTGCCGAGTTTGCTTCTAGCATGCGGTTTAGTTGCTAGTAGAGCCCAGTACTGATCAGATTGAGGGAGACCCCAAGTGGGAGAAAAATCCAAAGTGACTTGGCTATTGAAAATTTCAGTGTGATGGGTTGTTTGGGGCAAAAGCAAGCGGGGCAAGCTCGTGAATGGGAGGCCTAGGCAGATTTACTTAGTGTAGACTTGATTTGGTAGCCTGGTTATTGATGGTGGCTTGTTTTGTGGAAAGCTCAAGTGGATGACCTAGTTGCGAGAAGAGTCCATCCGTGTCTATAGGGCGTGACCAGTTGGACAGGTCCCACATGCAGTGGGTTGGATGGATGGACCCACGTCCCTCCTCTCTTTTTTTCTTCACACCATCTTTCTGCTTAGTGCTTGTTGGGGAAGAAGACTACCCATGTTACAATTGGAGAAGCATACATGCTTTCTACTTACATGCTCGAGCATCTATCTTTCAATGGGATTGGCTGGGAGAAGAGCCCATGTGGCTCGCTCATGGGATGGCTAGGGAATGGCCCAAGCCCCTCCTTACGGGCTAACTAAACTAGGAGCCCATGCTTGCAACTTGTTTGATATGGACCATGGGTCGATGGGCTGAGCTGGCCTAGCCCCCTTTTTTAATTTACATTTTATTTTGAACCCAAAATTGATGGATGACCAAAAATCCTCCAAATCTCATGATGTTTGTAGGGGAAATTTCGCAAAAATTCATAATTACTTGAAAAATTCCCAAAATTCATAATTGCTTTGGAAAATTCCCAAAAACTCATAGTTGTGTTGGAAAATTCCCCAAAATTCATGTTCGTGCTGGAAAATTCCCAAAAAATTATGCAATAAACACAAAATTTATAAATCAAGTCCAACATTCATGGGATAAGCTCAAGGCCCATTTTGACAACACATTTTTTTAACAGGTGTGGATTCTCACAACAGAGTGGTTTCTCCATCCCTTGTCAGTTCGATTGATTGTGTAGACTTTGATGATTCTCTTGTTAGAGTGGATGAGTTTGGCTATGTCCCTTGCAATATTGATTCAATCTCTGCAAGAGAGCATGATGTAAATGATCAAGAGGAAGCAACATCGATGCACTCTATAGCAGATAGTTTTATCCCAAATCCTCCTGTCACTGAAGGGATTCTTTCATCTAATGTTACCCTTGAGCAAGATGTAAGAATGTTAGAAGATGGATTAGAAGAAGGGGAGATCCTTGTTCCATCACAGTGCCAAGAGGAAGTTTCTATTGTGCCACCATGCCAAGAGGGAATTCATGTTGCAACCTATTGCCAAGGGGAAGTTCCTATGGCACCACAACGCCAGTCGTAGTGAAAATGGAAGAAGCAAAAGAAAGGTGGTGACCCTCATCTTCAAAGTACTATTCGTTATTATCAGGTTAAAGAGATAGATAAGGGTTTCTTTGTTTGGCCGAACGCAGAGTTCCCGAAGCAAAAACTTCCTGGTTTTGATAGTGACCTTCCAGGTCATTCTTCGATACATTACTTTTCCATGATAAATATGAAGACTAAAGAAAGCCCTTTCGCTCTTCGCTCTCCACCTTGCTTTGTGCATAGAAACGTTATTTAGAGCTCTTACCTATCTACCAATGCTTTTGCACACTATGATGAGAAGGAGTACTTCGAATGCTATTTCCTGTCTTCCATCAAAGAGATGTTGGATCCTTATGAATACTTTGTGGATACCCCTTGCCAGAGGGTAACAATTCTTGAGGGTTATAAGTTTGTTACTGATGGTGAAAGATGTCGATTCAAGGGTGGTTCACCAAAGAATAATTTCTTTAAACCTTGGGCAGAGCAGATAACAGTAGTGCACAAAAGCGTCCTCTATCATGCTGGCATTTATGAAGTGATTCTTTGACTCATAGTTCATTCCACTGGCACATGGAAGCCATGTGCGGCTTTATTCAGTTCTAGTCTTCGATGACCAATTCCTTCCATTTCCCTTGTGATGAGATGAGCATCACGTTGTGGGACCTCAATGTTGCTTGTGGATTGCCTATCATTAGGGAGCCTTTTGATTTGTACCTCTTGCCGAATGAGGATTTTAGAGAAGGCAGCTTAGGCTATTGTATCTTGAATATGATGAGTAAGTTAAATGGTCTGGCATTAAGCTTTCCTGGATAGGTTGGGCACAATTGTTCAGAAGGATTTCCAATCCCAATGCTCAAAGATGTAAGATGCCAACATCTTAAGATTGGGCCAAATGGATTATTTGGGTTGATGAAGCTCTTTTGAACAATGTCGCCCTAGAGGAGGAATTGCATCAACCCCTTATGCTTAATGTCGGCTCTTCAGCTTGCCGAAGGTAAGTGACTAACCAGGGCTCCTTGAGTATTATGCGACATCTATCGTGAGCTGAATGATATGGTCTTACATCATTTTGGGCCAGTCACATGCACTACTTACTTCCCAGTCCATTTCTTTATAGCTTGGTTAGGACTTTATTTTCCCTGGATTTATGAGTTTGACTTGCCAACTCAATTGCTAGGTGAAGGTTTATTATTGGGGAAGTTTTTGACTGTCATTTTCAAGAACATAAGATTTGATGAAGTGACAGATCAATTAGTGAAGCTACACAAGTTTTCTCAAGAGATGTTTTTACTTGCTCTGGTCAACAATACTTTAGGATTTGAGGTGAAAGGCAAGGATGAAACCTTTGGCAAGATTAATGATTTTATCATTTCTTTGCAAGCTTTCTTGCTTCCTTTTTGGGAAGGCTTTTGGTTTTTGGTTGAACCATATTTCCCAAATTGTTTTGCTAGGCAGTTTGGTTATGACCAAGAAATGTCAGGTTGTGTCATATTTATATCACGAGAAAGGCATATAATAAGAGTAGGTTTAGCTTGGATCTACTATCATTTTGTTTTACCTCTACATTTCGAGATTACAATATTTTCTTGCTTGGTCCGGCCTGAAGAGTCCATGTGACCAAGGACTATGCTTAGTGGTATAGCATCAATGGGGGTAAAATTAGCAGGGCAATGTCTCCTAATTATGGTATATTTGTTTACCATCCGTTGACATCCTCTTTCATACTTGACATGGCCGAGAATGTCTTCTTGGAAGCACAAAGGGCCACAGATTTTTAGAGGCTGTCCACTTTTCCACAACGAGTTTTATGGTTAGACGAATGTCATCCTCTTCAAAATATTCATCACATTGATCATAGTCACATTGGGTGGTGAGGTTTGGTGAGCAGATTTACCCTGTAGGTGAAGATATTTGGACGGAGCCAATAACTCCTAAGCTAGCTCCTTATGTCCCTCCAGATTATACTGGGTAGATTGCACCAATCAATGTGCCTCTTTTAAGGGAGGAAATGACCAAAGCAGAAGCTGATGTAGAGACAGGGTTGGAATGGTACTTGGTGGATTGTACTCCAGTACAATTTTGTGATAAGGCTCCTTGGGTGTCAGTTCCTCTAAGAACAACCATATCTCGAAAGAAATGGACTGATTCTAGTAGTGTTGCTGCAAAGCAGGATGAGAGGGAAAAGATTAGCCAAGGATTGTCCAAGCCTCTTCCTCCAAGAGTGACCAAAAGTGCAATTTTGCACCACGAAGTAACTCCTTCAGTTCCAGCTCTCAAGAAGAGTACAAAGGCAATAGCGAGTAAAGAGGCTCCTGCTCTAGTCATCAAGAAGAGCAAGAAGATAGTAGCTAATGAAGAGATTCCTGCTCCAGCTATCAAGACGAGCAAGAAGGTGGTAGCTAACAATGAAGTTCTTGTTTCAGCCATCAAAAGGAGCAAGAAGGTAATAGCTAGTGAAGAGGTTCCTGTCTTACAAAAGAGTACCATTGCTTCTAGGAGCTCCACCACAGATCAAAGGAAGAATGCTAAAGTAAGTCAGAAAGTGCCTAAACCTCTTCCTGGGAGCATGCTTCTTTATGAGACAACTCCTTCTACCCCATCATCTTCCAGGCGTGTTGAGGCATCAACACAATTGGTGGAAGGTGTCGAAGCATCTGGTGGGGAATATATCAAAGCTATTACTACTGAAGGCATTCTCATGGAGATGGATACCAATCAACCAGGTGCTATTGATGCATTAGTAGGAGACGAAAGGGAATCATCGCCTGATCTCTTCGATTTGAATGAGGTCATTCGTCATCTTGGTGACATTCCTTCTCCTCTTTCTCCGTTATATCCACACCTTCTTCATTTGGTAAGACCTTCAATTGAAGAAGAGGTTAGCTAGGTAGAGATCCCATTTGAGGGTGCTGCTTTTGTAGTTTTTTTTTTGAAGGAGACAGGGATAAAGCTACTTCTGATCTTGAGGATGAACATGCCATAGGTGAAGCCTTACCCTCTGCTCCCAAGGTGTTGCAACAGATTGATGATAGTGCTTATGAATCATGTAGGGAGATACCTGAAGCATCAACATCACATTTTCATGCTTTGCTTAGTGAGGATTTTCTTCAAATGTTGTCTTCTACTCACATCAAGGCAACAAAGGAGTAAAGCAAGGTTCGACAGGAGAACTTAGAAGATGAAGTCAGATTTTTTTACTGAGATTTTGCTAGAACACTGCAGAGAGCCTCTTCGCCCGAATCAATCACAAGTTTAAAAGATCATTTCTATTTTGTGCTGAAGGTATAGAAAGGCTAGGTGGTGACATCTCTTGTTTGTCAGCCATCTTCAAGCAACTCGAGTCTTTTCAGGAAGCATGGGAATAGGCTGAATTAGATGCTATTTTGAAACTTTCACTGAAGCTATTGCTGCCAAGGAAGTTGAACTTGAGGATCTACGGGCTAAGATTGATGAGGAATCATTAGTCATGAGCATGGCTTCAGAGCATCTTTCATCTCTTCAGCAGAGTTTACCTCTTTAAAAGAAGATGTTAGATCGAACAGAGATCCCTTAAAGTCCTTTAGCGGGAGTTTCACCAGTTGAGCCATTATTTATCCTTTCAAGAATCTCTTGTTTCTTCTAAGGAGAAGTGGCTACTTCGCAACAAGAAATGATGATAAGTGTTGAAGTCATCTCCATTTGTGAGCCTGGAAGCTGCTCAAGCCTTGAAGATAGTAGAGGAGCAATTTAGCCTTTTAAAGGAGTCTATTTTAACTACTTTAATTCATTTGTAAACTCCTATGTATGAGAATCTTACATGCTAATGAATGTGTGATTTTAGCATCTTTTTCTCACAATGCTTGGTTTCTTGATATGTTTTCTTTCTTTTTTTGGCAATTCCACTTTTCCATGTGGATTGAATTGCTTAAAAAACATGTGCAGGGAATAGGGGAGGAGGAGCAAATGCCCTCAGCATTTGCTCCCTTCTTGCTCATATATAACAATGATTTGACTTTTGAATATAGACCAAAACACTTTAAGAACATTTACAAGGATTAGAAAGAGGGGGAGCAAATGCCGAAGAGCAAATGCCTTCGGAATTCACTCCCTTCTAGCTCATGCATAATAATACTTTAGGAAATGCCTAATAATAGGCAATTCTCCTATACCATTACTATTTACAATCAGATATAAACCATTGGCATAAGCCTCTTGCATGACATAAGGGCCTTCCCACTTGGGTTCAAATTTGCCAATTAATTTGCCACCTACGATTAGTTCAGTCCTTAGTTTGAGAACTAAATCATCCAAGTGATAAGCTTGGTGTTTAACCAATTGATTATATGCCTCAGCATACGGGCTTGGTACAACTCGATTCTTTGTTTGGCTCAGGACCACTTTTTGTCCAGAGCGTCGAGCTCTTCAAACCGCAACTTGGCTTGTTGGTCAATTGTCAACCCTAAATATGTTGCAACTCTAAGTGATGACAACTGCATTTCCAAGGGCAAGACCACCTCTACCCCAAACACTATAGAATAAGGAGTTGCATTGGTTAATGTTCGGTGAGTGGTACGATAAGCCCAAAGCACCTCTTGCAATTTGAGATGTCATTTTCACTTATTCTTATCCGCTGTTCTTCTCATGATCTTTAGGATTGCCTTATTAAATGCTTTTGCTTGGCCATTTCCTTGTGATTGATATGGTGTAGAGAATACATGTTTGATGCTTTATTTTTGACAAAACTTCTCCATTTCCTCGTTCTTGAACAGAGTGCAATTGTTTGACGTAATTTGGCATGGATTACCATATCGATACACAATCTTAAATTTAATAAATTCGATTACTTCTTTGGCTCTAACTCTCTTATATGAGTCAGCTTTTGCCCATTTGGAGAAGTAATTAGTTGTAGCCAAGATATAGGCATGTCCCTTAAAAGATGAGAGATTGATTGGACCAATGATATCAAATCCCCACCATACAAATGGCCAAGAAATGTTTGCGGGTACTAATTCTAAAGGCGGTATGTGTCAGATATCCCCATGGAGCTAACATTAGAGACATGATTGGACAAATTATAGCGAATTTGAGACCATGGTAGGCCAGTAATATCCCAGGCATTTGATTCATCTGTATAATCTTTGACCAGACAGATGCTCGAATGTGCTTGTATGAGTGCATATTAGATCTCTTCTCTGTTAAATCAACAGAGCCAGAGTCCATCATATGCCCAGCGATAGTGTATTATTGTAATGCACATATCAAGTAGCTCTTTTTATTAGAGCTAACCTTTCTTGTGAGTTTTTCGGGAGAATCCCCTATTGTAGGTAGTCAATGTACAGGGTTCGCCAATCATCTATTGTCAGTTCCATGCAGTCTACGCATTCCACTCATTTATCAGTCTCTTCATCATATGAGTCAGGAATGTGGTTTCGTTGCTCAACTTTGATAACGACCTCTTGGCCTCTGACAACGGCTAGAGCGGTTGCCAAATTTGCTAGAGCATCAGCAATGGTATTTTTAGTCCTTGGAATCTGTCCAATGGGGACTTGAAAAAGTTGGTCCAGTAGCCCTTGCGCAATATTGTAATATTGGCACAAACTGGGCTGACGAACCTTGTATTTAGTAGTTAATTGTTGGACCACTAGTTCCAAATCACCGAAGATGTCTAATTTTGTGATCTTAAAGTTGAGAGCAATTTGAAGTCCTAGGACTAATGCCTCATACTTTGATTCATTGTTGGTGTAATTATTTCCAAAGTAGAAAGAATATGGAAGAATGTCTTTCTGAGGTGAGATGAAGACAATTCCAATGTCAGTGCTGACAACTTTGGCAGCACCATCGAAGTACATCTGCCAGAGAGTATTGACTCGTGCAATGAATACTTCCCTATCTAGCAAGTCTTCTTGTATAATGACTTCTTCATCGACTGGATGAGCTGCCAAGAAGTTAGTTAGAACTTGTCATTTCACTACTTTTTTCAGGATAAAGGTGATGTCAAATTTTGACAGCAATAATGACCACTTGGCCAACCATCCCAATAACATGGGACAAGTGATCAAGAACTTGAGCGGATCCACTTTAGAAATTAATCAGATCTTACGAACAAAGAAATAATGTCTTAACTTTTGGGCTACGAACACTAAGGTAAGACATATCGTTTCAATCGGGGAATAATTGCATTCTGCATCAATCAACCAATGGCTAAGGTAATACAATGTTTATTCCTTACCATCTTGATTTTCTTGTGTGAGCAATGGCCCTAGCGATTGCTCGCTCATGGAGATGTACTGAATAAGCGGTTTACCCTTGGCTGGTGCAGCCAAAATCAGCAGGTTGTAGAGTAATTCTTTAATGGTATTGAAGGCTTTTTGGCAAGCTTCATCCCAAACAAAGTCTACATCCTTCTTTAGTAAATGATGAAATGGCTAACATCTTCCTGCTAAATTGGCCACAAATCTTCTAATATAAGATAGCTTGCCTTGTAAACTCCTTAGATCATTTATGTTCCTTGAGGAAGGCATGTTCCTAATGGCCTCTGCTTTTTGTGGGTCTACCTCGATTCCTCAATGACGAACGATAAATCCCAAGAACTTGCTTGACCCAACTCCAAATGTGCATTTGAGTGGGTTATGCGTAGCTTGTTTTTCTTGAGTCGTACAAAGATGGTGCATAGATCTAAATGGTATTGATCATAACCATTGGATCTTACCGCCAAGTCATCAACATGGCATTCAACATGTTTATGAAGCATGTCATGGAAAATAACTTGCATAGCTCTTTGATAAGTTGCTCCTACATTCTTTAATCCAAATGGCATAACTTTATAGCAAAAGATGCCCATTAGAGTGCGGAATGCAGTGGAAGCCTCGTTTGTTAGTGCCATCTTGATCTGGTTGTAGCTGGAGTAACCATCCATGAATGAGAATGCATCATAGAGTGATGTGTTATTGATAAGGAGTTTTGTATGTGGCAGTGGGAACTCATCCTTTGGATAGGCTTCATTGAGATTGCAAAAATCAACGCAAACTCATATTTGCCTATTCTTTTTCTTCACTGAGACAACACTGGAGAGCCATCTTAGGAACTTGATTTCTCAAATGAAGTTGGGTTCCAACAATTTGTTGTTCTCAGTAATGATCTGTTGCTCTAATTCAGGTCTTAACCTCCTTGGTGCTTGCTTTATTGGCCACTTGCTTGGAGAGATATATAAAGAATGCATGGAAATATCAGGATCTAAGCCAGGCATTTCAGAGTATGTCCATGCAAAGACATCTTTAAATTTCCTGAGGAGATTCATTAGTAATTGTTTTTCATGTTCTAGCAAAGATTTGATGATAAAGGTAAGTCACTTATCTTCATCCGTGCCCAAGTTGAACTCTTCAAGTTCATCGATTGTTGGTTGTCCACCACAGGTTATTTCTTCTAAGAAAGAATCAGAGTCATCATCTTCTTCTTCTTCTAAATGCTCAGGGTCTGGCTCACAATCGAATTGATGAGTCTCACTCACCATTCCTAACTCTGATTTGGGAATTGATGGGTCATTAATGAATTCTTTGTCATCTATATCATCAGGTCCCTCCAAGTTTATTTGCGATTCTTTGTCATCGAACTTAGATTCTTCCTCTTCTATGGAAGTCTGGTGAGAGGTGGAAACCATGTAATATTGTGCAATTATTATTGGGGCATATGATGTTTTTGACGTCTTGGACTCAGTAAGAGTTGACTGACAGTCCCACATAGTGGGATCGATAGTTGACTCTAATGTCCACATCAATATGATCTTTCATAGCAAGACCTATCTGATCCCCTAGATATCGGAGACCTTTTAATTTTCCTTTGATCGAAACTGGGATGAGCGGACCAGTTACCGACATATAGGGTTCATCAAGATAAATATCGAGGAGGTCAATCATTCTTCCGCATCCCTTGCTTAATTTCTAAAAATTTTTAGCAGACAGGAATTTCTTGGTTAGAATATCAAAATTACAACATTGTCTATAGGGCAAGCCCATCTCCTTAAATACTAATCTTCCTCTTTCCGCTTGGGATTGCAGTTTAGGTTCTTTGCCCTGAATGATTTCTGACTCGGTTAATCAAGTCAGTGGCCAATTGTATTCAACCAACATGGATTGTAATTTTCCTCCTCCGATCTCCCATTTACTACTTTTGGTGCTAAGATTGGAGATGTCTCTTGCTTTGCTTGATTGGTGCTCCTAGTGTTGATCTCAAAAAGCAAAGACTATATTAGCTTTGAGACTACTTGAGAGTAGCTTGGTACTAAAGGTGACAATGTTGGAAGGGTAGATGTTGTCCTTTTCGAGCCTAGGGTGTTGTAGTAGCATGAGCTAGGAATGGCGAAGGGTGCTGTCGGCAGTCTTGCGATTTGGTATGCATGGCGTACTGAGGAGTTCCATGTTTGAAAAATATGCCCTTCTCCTCTTATTTATTCGTCGCTGGCTTTGAGAGTGTTTTTGGCGGATCCGTGTTAAAAAGAAAAAAAAAAAAAAAAACGGATCGCTAAGCGCCTCTTCGATGAGGGTTTTGATTCCACCTTGCCTTGGCTCAGGGACGTTGGAAGCATTCCGGATTCGGTGCTTCTGGCGGGCTTTTTATTTTTGAACTTTCGAAGGCGCCGCCCTTTCACGCCGGTTCGCCTTCTTTGTTTTATTCGGCGATGCCATAAATGCCTTTAAATGACGTGGCGGCTGGTTTTTCGGTTTTTGTGCAAAACCGGTCTCTTCTTCTTCCGGTTTGGTCTTTTGGTTATCTGGTCTCCCACGAAGCCCTAGGCGGTTTTGCGAGAGACGTCTATTTAAGCCGATGTTTTGCAAAGGCGGGGGTAAATCCATCCTTTTTTCCTTCGAAGTTTCATCTCTCCCTCTCCTTCTTCGCCTTCACATTGTAGGTCCTTTCCACTTCCGTGATGTCTGCCGAAAAGTCCTTTCCCCGGGTCTTTGAGGCTGTTGTATCAGCCTTTAGGTCTTTTCCCCTCCCTCCTACCATGAGCTGGGAGTTTCCAGAGTCGTCCTCCCTCCCGTGGCACCCGCGGGAGGGTTATGTATCTGTTTCCTTGGGATCGCTCAAGGCTGGTTTCCGGTTAGACCAAAGTCACTTCGTTGCCTCTCTGCTCCGCGGCTACAACATCTCTCCCGGCCAACTGGTTCCAAACAGTTGGCGTTATGTCATTTCTTTCTGCCGTTGGGTACATCAACTCGAAGAGGTATCCGTTTTTACCTTCGAGATGTTTTCATCCATTTTTAATTTGAGTAAGGCCCCCCACTCTCCTCACTACTTCTACTTTTTACCCCGTACCCACTGGCGTAAGCTCTTCGCTCGCGTCACGGACCCTGATGACGA